>JAVJIF010016405.1:0-104141 GCA_038442645.1 Agave tequilana
GATTTATAGTGGTTCGGCTACCAACTGACCTACTCCACTACCTAGAGATCTCTTCTCTAGGATTTCAACACAATCTCAAATTGGTTGCTTTCTTCCAGATAGAAGCATAAAATGTACACTGGTTTTCTTTCTGTGTAGAAACTTAGATCTTTACACTTGCTTTCTTTGTAGGTAGAAGCATAGATCTTGCCGACTTTCTTTACGGGTAGAAGCATAGACCTTGCACCAACCCATTTTTCAAGTGTCAGATTTTCTTATAACAAGATTCCACAATTTAAGTTTGTTCTCTAACAAGATGAGAACCAATTTAGCACAAATGTCAAAGAAAGATTACAACCTTACTGCTCTAATAGCAAGAAGGATCAAGATCAAGTTTAACTTGGCATTATAAATCTAGATGAATGAACAATCAAGATGAAGTTTTAGAACTAGAATCTTTGATAATTTTGAAAATGATTAAGAGAGAAGTATATCAATCAAAAGAACTTGAAATCACAAGAATATCACTCTTTTGAAATTTGAATAGAATAGGAAAAAAAAGCTCTTACAAAGTATTTCCATAAGATCTTTTTGAGTAATTTCTTTGAATGCAAAAGTTAGTAAGAGAATAGCGCAAATTAGTATTTACAGGTAGGAGAAGATAAGGCTAGGTGAAAAACAAATTCAGCTCAAAAATTAAGGTTTAAATATTCTCATAATTTTGAAACTGTCCACAACTGGTCGACCGCCAAATGGCTCGGTTCGATCCATTGTCACAATGTACAATATTTAAATTCAAAAGGGAAAACCAGTAGTCGATCAATAGTCGATCCCTTAGCAAAGTAAAAAAAATCTCATCGGTCAAATAATTTTGTACTATTGGCTTGACTTGTACTTGATACCAATAAAAAATAGAAAACTATTTTCAAAAGCTCCCTTAGTTTTTCAAAACTGTGAAAAATCTGGATCAACTTGATCGTCGATCCCAAAAAGTCCAAAACTGGACTTTTGGGCTGAGCGATGGACCTGGAGATCAATCCGAGCCCATAGAGAGGTCGGGTGCAACTTTGGCATCAACGCACAATCCAGCAGACGCAGTGGCAGTCAATTTGAGAGCACTAAGTTTTAGCAGATGAAGTGCACTCAATCTGTATGAATCTCAAACTACTCGCCAACTTCGGGTCAATCATAAAGTGCTAGTGTCGATCCAACATTACTGCTTCTGCTGTCATGAATACTAATGATACCAATGGGCTGACCCGCATGTTTTAGCGGTCAATACAAAAACCCCAAAATGTCTTTTAAAAAATATGAAATAATTTGTATAAATCCCAATAAGCATGAAATCAAAGTATATAAGCCCAAATAAATATTTTAATACAATTTAAAAGCTTTTGGGCATTTCAATAAGATTTTAAGGGAAATCATACTTGAAATCAAATTAAAACATATACCCACAAGTATGAATATGAATTCTAGTGCCAAATTAAATCTTACCTTAGTTCTTCTTACCTTACATAATATTCTTAAATAGATAGCAATCTTTGGCCTATCACCTTAGCTCCAATTGATTTGACTTGATAAATTGGATAACTTGAGTTAGATCTTTGCTACCACATCCTTAAGGATTTTGCCACATGAGCTCTGATCCATCCAACCTCCATCCCAGTGCTTTAACCTAAATCAAATACAAGAAAACTAGAATAGGAGTTGGTAATACATAAGTAGTTTAATGAGTGGCTATCATCAAACTAAAAGCATAAAAGGCTACATCTCCCTTAAAAGATTCTTCTCTTGACAATGGAGATATCTACAACAGTATTCCTGACGAGCATACATGTCTCTCTTCATGAACCAGGCAAAGATGAACTAACAGATTGAAGGAGTAGAGAGGAATTAGAGAGAAGAGTCTATGGAAGCTTGCATGTGAAAGCGCATGAAGGAGAAGGCTTACCCTCTCCTTAAGTAGATGGAGGAAAAACCCTAGGTCCCTCACAAGAAAGCACAACATAAACCCTAGTTAAATCCCAACCATTGTATTGAAAACTAGCAACCCACATTGGGCGCTGTTCTAGTCCAGTCATGACGAGGGCTAGGCCTAGTTCTACTGGGATTGGACTTGGGCTTAACCCTTTGGGCCAGCTCACTAAGGCTAACATACTCCCACTCGCATAATGGTGTGACATAGTTGTAGGATAATGTATATGATAACTATAACACTAGAGGGGGTGAATAGTGAATATAAAAAACTTTCAAAAAAAAGAGAAATTATTTAATTTAACGTTAATTCCTTTCTTTTTGACCAAAAAAGGAAAATGATTTTTCTTTTAGCAAATATGTTCAAACTTTTAATTGTTATCAATTATTACAATTGGTATCTATCTTGTTTTGTTAATTGGTATCTTTATTTCAAATTGGTTTTAAAATTGTTTCTTGAATAGTTTTCAATTAGTATCTAAAATTTTCAATTGGTATTCGATTCATTGGTATCTAATTATTATTTTTAATTCAAATTTTTTGTCTCTTGATTAGTTTTCCATTGATATCAATAATGCTCAAATTTTTAATATTGAAAGTTCACCTAGAGGGGGTGCATAGGTAAAGTGCTAATCAAATACGGAATTTAAAACTTTACACTAACAAATAGCTCAATACATAATTGTCAACCAAGAAGTGAAGCTAAATTCTCATTGAAGGGCTCTAAAACTTCTCTTCATGATTCTTTTTTTATATAAGAGTTGGGGTGCTTCAATAGCTTTCTTGGATCAATAAAAGTGCAAACACATACACAATATCAATCATATAAGCATGAACAATATTAGCAAACAAGATATGAAAAAGAGTAGAGTTGAGAGAAAATCAAACGCAAACTCGAAAAATGTTTCGAGATTTGAGTAACTTGCTTTACGTCCCCGCATTCACCGCGTGAAAGATTTTACTATCTCCACAAAGGATATAAACTCCAATCCTCTACACAAGAGGAGGTACAAAACTAATACACAAAGCAAATCACCTCTACATAAGAGGGAGGATACAAAGCCAATACTCCTCTACACAAGAAGAGGGCACAAAGCCAAAGCACAAAACTAATGAGAAAATTTACAACACTTAGTAATCACAAAGATCACAAAAAAAATCTCATATTATAAAATCCTAAAGGATAGATTTTACAATTGAATGCTAAGCTTGTGAGAAAATAAAGATCTTTGAAATGAAGCTCTTTAGAAAATAATTGAAAAAACTTCTTTGAAGAATAAGAAATTTGAAGCTCAAAACTTGTGTTTTCCAAAAACTTATTTTCGTTAATTTTTCATAACTTTTCAACCTTGAAACAAACACAAGAAAAATATGAATTTTAATCCCATAACATGTTGTAAAAAACTTTCTTGAAGATGGAAAAATAAGCACTTGAAAACTGGTTCAAAAATATTTGTAAATATTAAAGAAAACTCTCCCCAAAAAATCCATATTTATAGGCTAAACCAAAACTAGCCGCTGGGGTCTAATCACAGGCCAGAAAGACATGTTGATTGATCGGGCGGTCGACTACCAATGGTCAAAATTATGACTATTAAGGTTTTCCAATCGACCGAGTGGTCGACCGTACCCAACATCCAGAGAGTAAAGCTCTCTGGTGGTCGACCGCTCGGTCGACTGAAACAAACATAGAGCACTGAATCTCTCTGCAGTCGACCAGTTGGTCGACTGACATGCACAACCCTTGGCTCGTGCACATCCGATCGACCAGGCAGTCGACCGGGCTCAGCCCAAAAACTATATTTTTTATTTTTAAATATGTTTTTTAAATTCAATTAAATCTCAATAAATCTTCTATAAAAATAAGTTCATGTAAATACATTAAAGTACAAGTATGTGTGGTAAAAAATCAATGCATATTACAAACATGTGAACTATTTTTGAGATATTAAATACTATTTTAAAATACAAAAAATGTGTTCCAAAACTAAACTTTAAATTGAAATACATTTTTTTCAAAAACTTGTATAAATATAAAAATAAGATATTGAAACTCAATTGAAGTTCAATGTATATGGGTAGAATCCAATACATGTATAAAATGATATAAACTTGTTTCTAAAATATGTTTCATAAAACAACTTTTGGTAAAACCAAAACTTAAACTCATGAAACCAACTTATCAAAATAAGTTTCTTAAACATAATAAAAGCACCAATGTATATAAATGGAATTCAATACACATATAAAATAATATGAACTTTTTTTTTTTGATGAAATCTATTCATGAAATCAAAACGGGTTAAACCAAAAATCAAATCTCGTGTGTGTGTATTTAAGCTTGACCAATTAAAATTAATCTATTCTATACAATATTCTAAACTTACAAACTCTAGACTCAAGTCTTCTTGAAATTCTTTTTCTCTATGTAAACTTGACCTAAACTTGATTCATTCGAGTTAGACTCCTCTTGAGTACTTGATATGATCTTTATACTGGAGCTCTTGAATCGACATGTGTTAGCTTGAAGAAGCTAAACACCAACTAAGATCTTAATTGAATATCTAGAACTTAATAAATATAAGATATTAGTACTATAACTACATGAGTTAATCATCATCAAACTTAGAGTGATAGGCCTTTAGGCCAACAAATACTTGATTCAAATGGTATCCATTATTTAAATCATTTTAGTTACAATTAGTATCTATCATTTTGATTTCAATTGACTTCAATTTTTACACACGTGTATTACATAAATTTTTGTTTGTGCATGTATTATCTATATGCAAGAGGAGCTTAACATCTTCTCTATATATAGATTTGTGATGAGGGTATTATATAAATAAGATCTTTGACCTCTCTTCTCTATATAGTTACATGTGTAGAGGAAGCTAACTTAACGTCTCTATTTATACATTGTATATTATACTTATATAATTTTGGGCTTAGTCATCCCTCTCCATATAATGCGTATATGCCGGGTGATTATGCATGTTTATTGCATATCTATTATTACATTCCTACATCTATCTTGTAATAAATTCTACTAATTTATTATCTTAATGTCTTATTTAACTGGTTTGTTCTAATGAAGAGAGAGAAGATAAGACCAAATAAAAGACATTTAAATTCTGATATAATTGAATCTATTTAGTTAGCTGAAGATAAATCCAAACAAATACAATTAAAATCAAATTTAGAAGAATCAATTTGGTTAGCTTGAAGAATCAAGGAGATAATAGCAAATCCAGAAGTCCAAATGCATTCCTATCAATATATAAAGGGATATCTAGAGGATTGGAATGTATATTCAGAAGACTTAGAGAGATAAGACACAATCTAAATGAAGATCAAGGAATAAAATAAAAATTTATCTCCAATCTTATCTCCAACCTTATCAGAAAATTTTTTCTGTTAGCCAAGAATTTTTCCCCTATCTTTGTATGCTCTCTTGTTCAGTTTTTCCTATAATACCTGCATTTTTGAAGGCAAAGGGGTACCATTGAGTAGAGATCGACTTTAGATTAGGTTTTTACTTTAATTTAATTTAGTGTTTGTTTTTCTTTTCATGTAATTTTCAGATTTATTTATGTAACTTAGAGGAGAGAAGAGTTTCATGGGAGAATGAGAGTGAAGTTTGTACCCAGAGTGACACCGGTGTAAGTATTATTCCTTTCTTTCATTGATATTCAATTAAATCGAAAGTTGTATTTTTTTATTCTTATTTTTATTTGCTTTCCTCTGAGGCGCATTGTAAATCCAAATGAAACCTATAACATCGAAACTGTCTTGCCATTGCAAGTGCCCTTAATCGCTTATGGTGATGGATAGCCATTTCTAAATTAGTTTTAGCTTGCACCTTTATTTCATAGTTTAGAATGAGAATGGGGAAGTGTTGGCCCAAAGGCCATTAGCCCTAGTTTTGATGATAACAAAACATATGTAGTTATGCTTTTAACAATTTTGTTTAAAAAAGTTTCAGGTTAACTCTTTGTTGCTTTTCGGCTCCATCACAAGACTCACACGTTTGGAAGCCAAGATTTCAGAGCCTAAGCACATAGAAGAGCTCAAGGATCAAGTTTGCAAAAGAATACTATATCAAGATTTATATTTTTGCTTTTTGCATTATATATAGGATTTATAGTCATTTGTTAAAACCAAGATGATATAGGTTGATAGCTCTTTTGGGATTGACACACACACATCTTTCAAATTCTTAAAGTGTATTAAAGAGAGTTCAAAATATTTCTCTTTTCCGTTTTCAAGATTAAGTTTCGAAAAGAATGAGTTTCAGAAATCGATTTTCGATTTAGAAAAGTGTTTTACAAAATATATTTCTAACTTATTTTGTCTTAATCTAAGATCACACAATGGTTCTATCAAGTCCCTAAAACTCTATTTTGTGTTTAAATATCAAAGTTTATTTTGTCGGGAAAAGATTGGTTTCAAAAAGATTTCCATAATAAGCTTTTGACTCAAGGTCGGTCGACCAGTCAACCGACTGGTCAAACGTATGTAAAGCATATTTTCTCTGTCAGTCGACTGAGCGGTCGACCGACCAACATGCACCAAAGTGCATTGTGTGCGCTTCTGTCGATTGTGCGGTCAAGCTCTCGGTTGGGTCCGGTCGACCGTCTCAGTCGACCGACAGAGAGCTTTGCTCTCTGGTTGGGAAAAATGGTCAGCCGACCGGTCGACCGCTATCCCCAATGGTCAAAAATCTGAATATTGATGGTCGATCGGCAGGTCAACTGACAGAAGAATTTCCTTCTATTTTTTTCCCAACGGCTATATTCCATTTCATCTTTTTCTGGGTCTTTTTCCAATAACACTTTTGGGTTTTCTCCTCATGTTTTCATCCCCTATAAATAGTAAGACTGTAGAAAAATTCAAGAACAAGATTAAGAAGTTGAAAAAGATTATACAAGTTTACAAGAAGATTTAGTCAAGTTTTAGCCTTTTTGTAAAAGATTTTCTTTTGAGCCAAAATTTCACATTCTTGATTTTAAGCTTGAGCCTTCCCTCTACATCTTTACAAGTTTTTTCACTATATAATTCCAAAGAGTTTCACCTCCTCATCTTAATTATATGATTGTACTTTTGAGCCTTTGTAATCAAGAGAAGATCACCGATTTCCTTCTATTGTGAAGTTGTAGAGGTTGCGGCCTCAAGTGAGATAGTGAGCTCCGTATCGGTGTTGCGGCACCGCGAGAGAGGACTTGTGAGTCCACTGAGTTCTAGTGAGAATTTGTAACGGTTGACGATCTAGTCAGATCGGTCATAGTGAAAATCCTTTATAGTATTTAAGGCGGGGACATAGAGCAGTAGCTCGAATCTCGGAACATATCATCGTGTTTGCGATTGCTTACTCTTTCTCTCTTCACTCTACTCTCTTTACTTGCACAATTATATTGTTTACTTATTTGCAAGTATTTCTTGTGTTATGCTTGGGATTTGCTAGGTTGCTAACAAATAAATTTTTATTTCGCATTATTTGTCATTTAGTATAGCCATCATATATTCTCCCCCATCTAGGTGATTTACAATTGGTATCAAGCCTAACCCTCATTTTGGTTTAACCACCTTAGGGAGATTCTTTCATTTGGCTATATTCATTCGTTGTATTTGTTATTTGTGTGTGCGCATATACTTATTTTCATGGCATCACACGACATCTCTAGCATCAAATCTCCACTCAAATTTGATTGGTTGAACTTTCCCATTTGGAAGGTCAAGATGAACCTATTTCTTAAGTCTGTAGGAGTTAGACTTGCCAAGGCCATTACCAAAGAATTCGTTGAACCTTACGATGATGAGGATACATAGTCCGAAGCAACAGCCAAGGACTATGAGACAAATGTCAAAGCCCAATATGCTCTTACACAAGTATTAAATGATGATGATCTTTCTCGAATAATTAATTACAAATCTGCATATGAAGTTTGGAATGATCTAATCATTACTCATGAGGGGTCATCACAAGTTAAGAGATCTAAAGTTGACTTGCTTCGTTCTTCATATGAGAATTTTTACATGCTTGAAAATGAAAGTATTGATGAGATGCTTACTCGGTTCACCAAGATTACTAGTGGATTATCTTATTTAGGTGACACCATTGACAATGATCAAAAATTCGCAAGGTCATTAGAGTCTCCCCAAAGCTTAGGAAGTCAAGGTGACAACTCTTAAGGAGCTCAACGATAGAGAGGAGATGGATTTCTCCGGCTTCAGTAGAAATCTCAAAACCCATGAGATGGAAATGAAGGTGAGAGAAGAAAGGGAAACACCAAAGAAGAAAGCACTTACTTTTAAAGCTACTCCCTCCACCATAAACAAAGAAGATTCATCCGAAGTTGGAGATGAAGACTTTGTCAGCTCATTAGGAAAGTGCGCAAAAAATTTTATAAGAAGGGAAGAAAAAGTAAGTTTCAAAGAGGAAGATATCAAGGAAGATTTGAAAAGAAGAATGAGGAGACGGGTTCTTACTTTCATTGTAAGAAGACAGGCCATCTAATTGCGGATTGCCCCTTACTTCAAACCACTACCTCCAAGAATGTGCATAGAAAGAAGGCAAGGGTTGCCACTTGGGATGATTCGAAAACGGATTCCAAAGAAGAGATTGATGCCGCACACGTTTGCTTCATGGCAAATGGAGAGAAGACTTCCATTGTAAATCTTGAAACCTCTTTAAAAGATAATGATTTAACTATGGATGAACTTGCACAATTTTTTGAAGAATTACAAAATAGATATGAAATTTCTCTTGCACAAAATAAAAAATTGAAAAAGAAAAATGACTTTTTAAAGAATAAGCTAGAAATTATTTTGAAAGAGAAAAATGACTTATCTATTTCTTTTGAGAAAACAAAAAGAATTTTAATAAATGCAAACTTGTTTATATGGGTAAGAGCCCTAATATTGCTTTTAACAAAATGATTTTTGGATATCCAAAAATGTATTGATGTTTTGAACACCACTTTGAAAAAGTATGCATTTGACATGAACAAATTTGCTTCTATGTTTTCAAAAAAAAAATTCAAAGGAAACATATACCTTATTCATTTTACACACACCATGAAAATCATGCACAACATGCACATACACATCAACATAAATATGCTTTCATTTATAGCAAAGTGTACACATGTGCACATTGCGGCCGGAAAGGCCATTTAACAAAATTTTATTATGCTAAGTTAAATATGTTAAACAAAAATGTTTGGGTTCGAGAAAGTACTAACCCTATAGGACCAAAAGATTTAGGTACCAAAAAACACACCACATTGATTGATGCAGGTGTGTCATCCTTCTTCAAGACCTAAGGAGAGATGATGCCTTAGTGGTCAATGCATCAGAGCTCAAAGGATTAATCGTCGTATTGTATCACTATCAAGAAGCACCTGTTTTGAAGATTGTCTATGGGTTGGTAACTTCTCCATTTGAAAATTTCAATTCTAACTAAATCTATATATGCATAGGAATAACTAGCTTCTCTTTTAAGTTAATATAATTTAGTTATGAATACATGATTTTTTTTTGTTATGGCTTGCTTGTATTTGAGCTAGTCCGTTAATATTGCCTTTGTTCTTAACCATAAATTGTTGCCTATGTTTCCCATGCTCACTTGGTGGATAGATATCTTTGCATGTACGTGTATATAGATTAATTTATTTGCTCATGTACATGTATATATATTTGTTTATATATCTATCTTGTGATTGGGTATCATATTTAAACCATATTTAAGCAATAAATCAAGATAGCGATTGTGCGTCTCAACTCTTATCTAGAGGAATGGCGAGAATAAGTTCAGAACCCGTTAAGGGTATTCAGCTTCAATATCTTTTTTTTAATTGCTTAATATATGATTTAATTGTTGAAAAAATATATTTTTAATAGAATAATAAAAAACATTTTGATATCATTTTCATGTGTTTTTCATTCCTATAAGATTTTTAGTGTTATTTCTCTATTTTACGTATAAAAATATCCAAGTTAAAATATTTTTCAAAAGTCCTTGATTCATATTTTCTAAAACTTTTTTGGGTAGTTCCGGTCGACTGACCGGTCGATCGAGTTTACCTGATATAGGTCCGGTCGACCGAGCGGTCGACTGAGAAAACCTGAAATACAAAAAAAAATATTTTTGGCCTAAGCTGGTCGACCGACTCTAACCGAGAAGCTCTCGGTTAGACCCCGGTCAACCGGGCAGTCGACCGTGAGTCGGGTCTGCTGATTTTTTACCCATTTTAAAAGCCCTAAATCCCTAACTCTCTCTCAGTTTTCTCTTCTCCACCGTCTCTCTCTTCTTCTCCTCTTTATTTCCCTTCCTTCCATTTCTTCCAAACCCTTTCAATCTCAAATTAAAATCTAAAATTTGTTGGATCTCTCCTCAAAACTTTAGATTCACCTGTTTTCAAGGACATATTTTGGCTTCTTCAAGGTATAATTCTTAATCTCCTAAAAACTTCTTTATTTCATAATTTTTTCTTGAAATCTTTCTAAAATTTGTGCATAAATCTTGTTTATCATCTTTCTCACTTTACCATGTCTAAGAGGCCTAGATCTGAGAAGGGTAAACAACCTGAATCCTCATCAAACCCCTTTGAATGTATCTTATAGATTTTCTGTGATCCATAATAAACATGTAATTTCTAGTAGAACTGTTGTGCTTGCTGATTTTGAGTACTTGAATCTAGCAAACATTTTGAACACAAGCTCTCTTGAATAACTAGTCACCATTAAGGAACCCTTCTATCCTGAGCTTTTGCATTATTTTTATTCTAATCTAATCTTTCAAAACAATCATATCAGATTTAGGATTCTGGGCAAGGGCATTAACATTTCTTTAGATCGATTTGCCCATATGCTACATCTCTCTTGTGAGGGTGTAGATATTTATAATATTGATATACATGATTCTGAATATCCTGATGGTGAATCTTTCCTCACCGTGTCTCTCCTACATCACAATGGTGATAACCCTGCTTTAGTTAGGAATGAGGAGATGAAGTATTATACGCTGACCACCAAGGTCCTACCTAAAATAGTGTTCTATAATCTCCTGCTAAAATCAGGAGAATATAGTTATGCTTGGGGTTCTGCTCCCCTCTTAATCTATTGCCTTCTGAAAGGTATTAGAGTTAACATTCCCAAACTCATCATCGATTTCATGGTCTCCGAGCACCTTCTGATCCCAAACTTGCACTTACCATTTGCGATGCTCATTACCTGACTCCTCAAATAATAAAATTTAATCTTTCTTCTGAACGGTCCATCGAACGATCTGTTGATATCAACAGCACTCTCCTAAAGAGGATGCATGCTAAGGAGTGTGCTTCTGCTCCTCAGTCCTCTCCTATCATTCCTGCTACTGCCCCTGGATCCTCTTCAGCCTCCTCAGCCGCTGTTGACCCATATACAGCTCTCTCTGCTCAGCTTCGTAAGCATGATCTGAAGATATCAGCAAATTTTAAAAGGATTGAGCATAGAGCTCAGAATGACTTGCAATATACCTGCTCATCTATTCGATATCTCCAGATATGCGTCGACGAGACCTATAGTAGGAACTCTTGGTCTGTTCCACTTTCGAGAGACCACGTGCAATCCCTTCCTGAGTCGGGTCCTCTATTTGACACCTGGGTACCTCCTCCAACTCATTCCGAGGCACCAGCTCCTCCTGAAGATCCAGACTTTCAGGAAGAGTGACCCCTTTTTTGTTAATAACAAAAAGGGGAGAAAAGGTTTTTGTGGAGTTATCTGAGAGTTTTTATTTTCATGTCTTTATTTATGTACTCTTTTATTTGGACATGTAGTATTTGGTGTTTGGACATGTGTTTTTATAATGTAGTACTTATTTTGTGGTATGGAACTTGTTTTGAGGTTAACCTGAACTTTTGTATGGATAAATTTTTTTTTATGATATTAATATTGTCTTTGGGAAGTTATGTATCTCTTTTTATGGTTGATATTTGATACATATCTTCTATGTGTGTTATGTGGTGTGTTTATATTCTTATGTATCCTTTGTAAACCAATCATTTTACCACTTGTTTTGGAGGTTAGAGGTTATTGGTTGGTTGGAGAAAATCGTTTATGCATACACTTTGTAATTCTGTATTCTAGGTATGCATAGATGAGATGCATAGAGATTGATTGATATATCTTATTCATCTGCTTTTATTGATGCATCTAACTTATATGTCACATTTTAATGTAAGCATGTGTTTAGGGGAGCTTCGCTTGAAGTCTCTTCCTAAACTATTTGTGATAACTCCATGTTTTTTATCATCATCAAAAAGGGAAAGATTATTAGCCCAAAGGCCATTAGCGCTAGTTTTGATGATAACAAAACATATATAGTTATGTTTTAACAATTTTGTTTAATAAAGTTTCAAGTTAACTCTTTATTGCATTTCGGATCCATCACAAGACTCACACATTTGAAAGCCAAGAAGATGTAGATCCCAGAGCCTAAGCACATAGAAGAGCTCAAGGATTAAGTTTGCAAAAGAAGACTATATTAAGATTTGTATTTTAGCCTTTTGCATTTTAGTTAAGATTTATAGTCATTTATTAAAACCAAGATGATATAGGTTGATAGCTTTTTTGGGATTGACACACACACACACACACACACACACACATCTTTCTCATTCCTAAAGTATTTTAAAAAGAGTTCAAAACATTTCTCTTTTCCATTTTCAAGATCAAGTTTTAGAAAAACGAGTTTTGAAAAAACTGGTTTTTAATTTAGAAAAGTGTCTTTACAAAATATAGTTCTAATTTTGCTTTGTGTTAATCCAAGATCACACATTAGTTCTATCAAGTTCCTAGAACTCTATTTTGTGTTTAAAGATCATAGTTTATTTTGTCAAAAAAAGATTGGTTTCCAAAAAAATTTCATAACAAGCTTTGGCCGAAGGTCGGTCGATCGTAGGCAGAGTAGATTTGCTCTGTCGGTCGACCGACATGCACCAAAGTGCATTGTGTTCACTTCGGTCGACCATGTGGTCGACCGACTGCAAGAGCTTTGCTCTTGGTTGGATCCGGTCGACCGCCCCGGTCGACTAACAGAGAGCTTTGCTCTCTGATTAGGAAAAATGATCGACTGACCTGTACTGCTATCCCTAATAGTCGAAAATCCGACTGTTGGTGGTCGACCGGCCTGTCGACTTACAGAAGGATTTTCTTCTGATTTTTTCCCACGACTATATTCCATTTCGTCTTTTCCTGGGTTCCCAATAACTCTTTTGAGTTTTCTCCTTGTATTTTCATCCCTATAAATAGTGAGACTAGAGAAAAACCCAAGAACAAGATTTAATAAGTTTGACAAAGATTTTACAAGTTTACAAGAAAATTTAGTCAAGTTTTAGTCTTTTCTTAAAAGATTTTCATTTGAACCAAAATTCTATATTCTTGATTTTTTAGCTTGAGCCTTCCCTCTACAACTTTGCAAGTTATTTTCACTACACAATCTCAAAGAGTTTCACCTCCTCATCTTAGTTATAGGATTGTGCTTGTGAGCCTTTTGATCAAAAGAAGATCACCGATTTCTTTCTATTGTGAAGTTGTAGAGGATGCAGCCTTAAGTGAACTAGTGAGCTCCGTGTTGGTGTTGCGGCACTGCGAGAGAGGACTTGTGAGTCCATTGAGCTTTAATGAGAACTTATAACGGTTGACGATCTAGTGAGATCGGTCATAGTGAAAATCTTTTATAGTGTTGAAGGCGGGGACACAGAGCAATGGCTCGAACCTCAAAACATGTCATCGTGTTTGCGATTACTTACTCTTTCTCTCTTCACTCTATTATCTATTTACTTGCACATTTATATTGTTTACTTATTTGCAAGTATTTCTTATATTGTGATTGGGATTTGTTAGGTTGCTAGCAAGTAAATTTTTATTCTGCATTATTTGTCATTTAGTATAACCATCACCTATTCACCCCCTTCTAGGTGATTTATAGGAAAATCCTATAGGCTACTTCGATAGCCTTCAAGTCAAGCTCAATCGTTGTAAAGGATCAAAGGGTAAGCAAGCGCCAAAGAGGTAAGCAAGTATTTTAGTTTTTTCTTTTTTTTTTCATAGTTAGAAACACTTTCAAAAATAACTCCTTTACTCTTTTTCATTTCTTTTTAACATAGTTTTTAAAACATTTTCAATCATCATCTTCTTCTATCTTCCATTTTCTCCACTTAACATAAATTTATTTATATTTTCTTTTCAAAAACAAAGAGAAACTTTAATCATTTTTAGAAACTTAAAAGAAACTTATAAAAGTTTCTAATGTAGTCCCTCCTTGTGGATCACGACCCGCATAGCCACTTGCTATAATGGTAGAATTGAGCACCTAGCACTTCTATTCTTCATATTCTAAATTTCTGTATTTTTTTGTACAGGTAAACCTCAATTAAATTTTTTTTTTGTGTAGGTAAATTTCACGGTCACAAAGATACATATAGCTTAGGGTAAAAATAATAAACTAGATGAGAAATATAGTTTAACTCCTTGCCTTGATTGAAATAAGTTTTTGAATAGAGACTAAGTTTAGGAATGAATAGTTTGGTGTTCCTATGACTTATAGATTACTTGAGCTTTTACAATAATACTTCAAATATTTTCTTGTCTTTTCAAAATGTGTTTTAAAATACTAACACTTTATTTCTCTTTCTTTACAGATTTTGTGGGTGTAATTCACTGAAAATTTTCACGAGACAAAACTCTTCCTCTAGCAATAACCTAGAGGTTTAACGGCTTATTGCACATGTTAAGTGCAACTATGATTCCTACAAAAGTGTGTTAGATTAGGTTAGCTTTATTTTCCTTTGTTTTGCTCAAAGATGAGCAAAAGGTAGGTATGGAGGTGTGATTGTATACGTTTATTACATATCTATTATTACATTCCTACATCTATTTTGTAATAAATCCTACTATTTTCTTATCTTAATGTCTTATTTTACAGGTTTGTCCTAATGAAGGGATAGAAGATAAGACCAAATAAAAGACAGTTAAATTCTAATTTAATTGGATCTATTCGGTTAACTGAAGATAAAACCAAATAAATACAATTAAAACTAGATTTAGAAGAATCAATTTGTTTAGCTTGAAGAATCAAGGAGATAAAGACCAATCCAAAAGTCCAAATGGAACCCTATCAATATACAAAGGGATATCTAAAGGATTAAGATGTATATTCAGAAGATTCAGAGATTTAAGATACAATCTAACTGAAGATCAATGATAAAATAAAAATTTATCTCCAACCTTATCAGAAGATCTTTTCTATTGTGCAAGAGATTTTACCCCTATCTTCATACGCTCTCTCTTGTCCAGTTTTGCTTATAAATATCTGTATTTTTGAAAGCAAAGGGGCACAATTGAGTAAAGATAGACTTTAGGCTAGGTTTTTTACTTTACTTAAGTTTAGAGTTTTGTTTTTTATTTCTTGTAATTTTTATATTTATTTATGTAATTTAGAGGAGAGAAGAGTTTCATGAGAGAATGAGAGTGAAGGTTGTACTGAGAGTGACACCAGTGTAAGTATTCTTTCTTTATTTCATTGTTACTCAATTAAATCGAAAGTTGTATTTTCTTTATTCTTGTTTTTATTTGCTTTTCTCTGAGGGACGTTGTAAGTCCAAATGAAACATATAGCATCGAAACTGTCTTGCCATTGCAAGTGCCCTTGATCGCTTATGGTGATGGATAACCATTTTTATTTTATTTTCTGCTTGCATTTTAATTTATAGTTTAGTCTGAGCACGAGAAAGATCCGATAAGCCATACTTTGTTCGCCTTCAAGACAAGGTAAGTCTTTGCAAAGGATCTAAGGTAAGCGAGCGTAGAAGAGGTAAGTAAACTTTATTTTCTTTTCTTTCTTTAATTAGCGTAAGAAAACGATTTCAAAACTCACACTTTCTTTACTCTTTTTATTTCTTTTCTTTAACTTAGTTTTTCATTCTCCAACAATCACCCATTATCTTTCATCTTCCACTTTCTTCCTAATTTAACTATACATTTATTTTTTTTTAATAAAAACAAAGAAGAACTTTTAACCATTTTAAGTGAACTAAAAGTAAACATACAATACGCTTCTATCGCAAGTCCCTCTTTATGGATCACGACCTGTTTAGCCACTTGCTACCACGATAGAATTAAGAACCTTGCACTTCTATTCTTTATTTCTAAAATTCTGTATTTTCTGTGCAGGTTTAATCTCAATCACAGGGGAGTTAACTTGACGTCTCTTCTCGTCATAAATTTATATCGCATATAACTTCACTTATTTTTGGTTAACCCCTTTGTTGATGAAATGACAAAAAAGAGAAGAGAAATTTAGAATTTATATATGCATGCGTATTATGTGTCTGCAAATATGAGTTTTGATATTTGTTTTGATAAAAGGGGGAGAGAAATGCGCATACATTCTATTGTTTATACATATTTGTTTATGTTTAGAGCTTTATTGAATATCTTACCTTTTATTTTGGTTATGCATGAGCTAAGGGGGAGCTTTTATAAAGTTTTTCTCTAATCCATGCATATATAACTCTATGAGTTTTATCATCATAAAAAGAGAGATTGTTGGCCGAAGGGTTCATCACGCTAGTTTTGATAATGATTAAATTCATGTAGTTATTGTTGGCTCAGAGGCCCATCACTCTAGTTTTGATAATGATTAACTCATGTAGTTATAGTTTACTAATAATCTTGTGTTTAAATAGTTTCAGTGATTGACCAAGATATTAGTAGGCGTTTAACTTCAACAAAGGAGTTTTGGAGCTTTCATATGTAAATTCAAGAGCTCGAGTGTGAAGATCGCATCCAGTACTTGGTTGGAGTCTAGCTCGTTGGATCGCGTTTGGATCGAGTCGGCTTGGAGACAAGAAGACTTCAGTTTGTATTTAGTTTAGTATGTTTAGATCTTATGTGAAGGTAGATAGTATTGATATGCTCGAGTTCACAGACACACAAAAGTTTAAAGTTTATTGGTTATGGTTTTTGGTTTAACTGATTTTGGATTCCATGTCAAAAACATAGATATATATCTTATATGCATATTGGATTCTATCCATATACAATATGCTTCAAATTTGTTTTAATATCATGTTTTTGTATTTACATGAGTTTTGGAGAAAACGATTTTCCATTTCAAAAATTTAAGTTTTGAAAAATACCGATTTTGTGTTTAAGCCAAATTTCAATATCATAAAAATGATTCAAATTGTTTATAATATGTGTTGAATTTTAATCACACATATTTGTGTTTCAAAGATCATATAAGAACTTACTTTTGTGGAATTTATGTATAATGGGATTTAATTGATACTAAAAAGTCGAAGTTTTTGTTTGACCAGGCTGTCTGCCGGTCGACCGGTCGGTCGACCGAGTCAAGAGTCAGACGACCGGGCCGATTGACCGATGTGCACAAACGTGCACAGCCTGTTTGGCTGATGGGCCGGTCGACCGGGCGATCGACCGGCCAGAGAGCACTGCTCTCTGATTCTGGCCTCGGTCGACCAGGCGATCGACCGGAGGCTCAACGGTCATAAAAATGACCGTTGGCCGGTCGACCGGGCAGTCAACCGGAAGGGCAATTTTACCTTTTCCAGACTGCTAACAGGCAGATTTTTGAGAGGCTATATATATGCCTTCTCTTGAGCTAATTTCACCAAGATTTTAGAAGAAAAAAATTTCTATCTTTCAATTGTTTTTTAGCAAGAGTTTTTGAGTTAAAAAGATTTATTTTTATTTGTTTTAAAGTGTTGGAAAATTCAAGGAAAAGAGAGTCTCTTGAGAATTGATTTTTGATCATGATTTCAATATCTATTTGGAAAATTTTCCAAGTGTTTTTTTTTGTTCCTAACACTTTATTTTCTCACACTTGAGCTATCTATCATCCTATCTATTAGGATCTTATTTTTGGTGAGAAATTGGTTTGTGGTTTAGTGAGACCACCAAGATTTGTAACCTTCCTTATATTTGTTGGTATCCCTCTTGTGTAGAGGTGATTGTGGAGGTTGTGTTAATATCCCTCTAAGTGCAGAGGTGATTGAGGTTGTTGTTTGGCTTTGAACCTTATCCCTCTAGTGTGAGGTGATTGTTGTTTGGCTTAGTGCCCTATCCCTCTATTAAGAGGTTGATCTTGTGTGGCTTAGTGCCTTGCCTCTTGTGTAGAGGTTGTTGCTATTTTTTGAGAGAGGAGTTGTGTACTCCAAAAAATTCTCAGTGGAGGTTCCCTGTGTGAGAAGTCCTGTGTGGACGTTATAGTGAAAATCCTTCTGTGTGAAGGCGGGGACGTAGAGCAGTGGCTCGAACCTCGATACATATCTTTGTGTTTGCGATTGATTCACTATCTCTTAACTCTCTCTCTCTCTCTCTCTTATACCTTACATTATTTCATATTGTTCGTATCATACTTATATGCTTGGTATTGTTTGTGTGCCTCACTATTGTTGAACCAAGAGAGCTACATATAACACCTCAACTCTTATTTAGAGGAATTCAGAGAAGATAGTCCAGAGCCCTTCACCAGGAATTCGACTACACTCTTTGGTTACACTAAGTGTATTGCAATTTGCTTTTAATTCCGCATCATTTGTCATTAGATTACCCATACACCTATTCACCCCCTCTAGGTGTACTTTCAATTGGTATCAGAGTCTACGCTCTTGATATTAGGTTTAACCACCTAGGAGTGAGATCTTGGTTAGCTAATCTATATTTGCATTTGCACCCTTATAGTTTACACTCATGGACTTCATGACCCCTTCCATGTATGATACTTTCAACATTGATGTTTAGAAAGTTAAGATGTCCATGTACCTTAAAACTCTAGGTATGCATGTTCACCTTGCGGCTACCAAGAAATCTTATCTTGACAATAGCAAGCATCTAGAGGCCAATGCACAAGCCCTAATGGCACTTAGAAACACAATAAGTAAAGAATATCTTTCTATGGTTTCTTATTGTGATTTCGCTTATGCAATGTGGAACACTTTGACTTCTCCAAAGCTTCAAACGCCAAATTATATGGAGGAGGAATCTAGTGGAGATGAGTACGACCAACATTGCTACATGGTCCAAGGGAATGACTCCCTTGAGGTAAACTCGGATACTCAACTAGATGATAGTACTAATTCTTCAGGTAATGATTATGTTGATGATGATGCATTAAATGAAGAACTTTCAATTATTTGTGAGAATTTGCTTGAAAAATTCAACTCTTGAAAAAGAAAAGTCTTAAAAAAAAGAAGAAAATAAGGATTTGTTTTTAAAACTTAACATGGCCTTACAAGAGAGGGATGAGATTTCTAATGAAAGGGACTCATTGAAATCCCAAATCCCAGATTGATCTCCTCTTAAATGAAAACAAAATCTTAAAAAGTAAAAATGATTGTAATGATGTTTTGAAGAAAAATGAGATTTTATCTTCAAAACTTGAAATTGTTTTAAAAGAAAACCAATCTTTGAAAAATAAATTTGCTTCAATTTAAAAGAATTGGATTTGGTTTCAAAGGATAATAAAACTTTAAAAAATAATTTAGATTCATATGTTTGTCATGCTTCAACATCTAGTGTTTCAATTGCATGCTCCACTTTGGGCCTGTTTGTTTCCCCGCAAAAGGCCGCAAAATTGCAAGTCGTAAAACCTCTTTTTCATTTTCCGCTGTTTGTTTCGTTGCAAAACATCTTGCAAATACAACTCTCATTTCCCACTTGCAGTTGCTACAGTTAAATTTGTGGTCATATAAATCTCACTTTTACACTCAAATTTTTCCACTTGCAACTGCTACTGTTAGTTTTGTAGTCATGTAAATTCCACTTGTAATATACTTGCAGTCCCAAAGCAGTTACTTGATAATCAATATATAATTTAATATTATTAAATATTTAATATATTTAATATTTTTAATAGTGTTTTAATTTCTTACCTAATTATTTTATATTTGTATTTTTTAGTTTTTATTTTTTTAATATTGTTTTAATATTTAATATTTTTTTATTTTTATTTAATATTTTAATTTAATATTGTTATTTAATACTTTATTATTTTATTAATATTTACACCAATTTTTTTAATATTTATTTAGATTTAATATTTTATTAATATAACAAAAATATGCTTTAATATAAAATTATTATATATTTAATTTATTTATTTCTTAATATAAATAATTACTTTATTAATATTATAATATACTTTAAAATTATATTAATATTTTATTATGTTAATATTGTAATAATTCATCATAATAATATCATAATAATATTTATTATTAAATTTATAATTATATTTTACTTTGTTAATTTTATATTTTTATAATATTACAATATTATTATAATAAAATTTAATATTATAATAATCTTAAGTATTTTATAATATTATAATATTATAACTATATTTTATTATTTTTCTTAAGATTATTTTAATATTTATGTTTTATTAGTATCCTTAAAATTTTATTAATGTTCTTTAGATTTTCTTAAAATTTTATAATTATTTATTTAGTTAATTTTAGTAATATTTTACTAATTTTACTAATATTTTATTAATATTATAGTTATAATTAAAATATTAAAATTATTAATATTTTATCTCAAATTTATTAATACAATTTAATTTTCAATAGTATATTTAATTTAATAGTATTATAATATTTAAATCACTGCTACAATTAATTTTGTGGCCAATTTTTCCACTTACACTTTTAAGTTACCAACCAAACACCGTAAAGCACAATATACTTTCTCATTCACACTTTCACTTTACCAACCAAACACCGTAAAATACAATATACTTTTTCATTTACTTTCACTTTACCAACCAAACACTGTAAAGCACAATATATTTTCTCTGCTACAGTTCACTTTTTCCATTCTCATTTTACGACTTACGACTTGCGACGTTTTGCGGCGAAACAAACAGGCCCTTTATCTTCAAGTATTAAAAATGATATATGTGTGTTGAAGAAAAATGTTGATTGTTTAGGCTCCACCTTGAGCCAATGTGCTATGAACCACACACGGTTGGAATCCATGTTTCACAAGAAATATGCTCCTCCTATGCATGTACACAAACCACGGCATACACATGATCTCACGTTCATGCACATAACACCATGTATGCTCATGTGTACACTTGTACACATTGTGGACGTAAGGGCCACCTTGCAAAGTTTTGTTATGATAGAGCACATAATGTAAATTTTGCAAATAAATTTATTTAGGTTAGGAAAGGTGCTAACCCCCATGGACCCAATAGAGTATGGGTACCAAAATCCACCCCTATTTTATTTGATGTAGGTATGGGCTCTCACTTGATGTGAAAGTGTTGGTGCCTGGATGGTGGATGCTTTTGTGCTTGATGAACACTACTTTGGATGCATCACTTTCAAGAGAAATTTGGTGGGAAGACAAACATGGTTTGGAGATATAGAGATTAACCCTAATGGTTTTGGTAACTATCTCTAACTCCTATATTGTTTACATGCTTTTTGATTACTAGTTTTTAGTATGCCATGTCTTAATGCTAATTATGTTAAATGCCATGTTATTTAGACTTATGACATACATGTATAGTAATTGAGATACACCCATGTTCATATGGATCTATATTTTGTGTTCTCACTATAGTTTAACTCTTGTGTATATCATTACTCTAAGACATGTGCATTTATTTAATGATCATATTGGTTTATATTTTCATTTATGCTTCATATTTTGATTACATGTTTAAGATGTAGTTTTCATTAAAATTTGTGTAGATATTTGTACAACTAATGAGCAACATTTGATTTTTGTATGTTTGTGCTTAATTGCTCACTTGTACCCATTAGATGTACTAGTATAGCCTAGTTTTGATGATTAGTACATTTTTACTTGTATTCCCTATTTTGGACATTTTTTGTGTTTTAGCTTTATGTATATGTTAATTTTGTTTACAACTTTAGATATACTTGTATACCCTTGAGTCACTTACTTTTCATACAAATTGTGTTTGGGATATGTATGTATACCTTTAGTTTTAACTAAACATACATATACCTTGAAGTATATTTAGTTTTGATGATTTTCATGTTTTGATAAAAGAATTTTCATTGAGCTTAAATGTCTTATTTCATGATTTTGTTGATTACATGACTTTTTACACTCTATGTTTGATGTTTACTCATGATTTGTTTCATGAGATTATATGAGCTTTTATTGTTATTTGAGTGTCAATGATCATGTGATTTTTATATTTTCATGGATTCATTTATATTTTATTCCTTACTTGAAGAACTTCATACTAGCTTTTAAGATTATCATAAAACTAGTTCGTATTCTTCATTTTGACAAAGTTTTCAATTATGCTAAAATTATTTTCAAACTTATTTTTGAAAACCCCTACCAACGCCAAGGGTGGCTGGATGGGCGACCATGCCTTGTATGCTCAAATTAAAAATCTTTTTAACATGTATGAAAAGGAGGTAATTATGAGTTATACACTTGATTCTCATTATATTTTCAATTGGTATCACAATAGATATTTTATGTTTGTATACTCATATGTGTTTTCTTATATATGTATGCTTCAAACTTCAAATAATATCAATTTCGATTGGTATTTACTTTTTCATACATATAGATATGATTTGATTGCGCTTACAATATCATTACATCTTAAAGCACAAATTATGTTTATCTAAGCTTGATTTACTCCTTAATGATAATTATTTTTCAATTGGTATCTTATACAAGCTTATGCATTGTTTTTATTAGTATTTCATAAAGGGAGAGAAAATTCATGTTTTATCTTTCAATCGATTTTATTCTCAATTGGCTTCTTACTCCCATTCTTTATGATGAAAAATACTTTATTTTGGTATATGCTAACATTTCAATACTGGTATCAATAATATTAAATTGGTGTTATTCTCAATTTGGTATATTTAGTGTAAAATGAATGTATTTTTAGAGAAATATGGTTTCCATATTCAATTGGTTTTTACTTTCAATTGGTATCAATATCTATAATATATATTTCAATTGGTATAAAAAAACATACAATGTGTCATTTTCTATTGGTATAAAAAATTTACAAGACATTTTAAATTGGTATCAAGATATTTTCAATTGGTATCTTTTAGTATCTTAAAAAATTTGTTTACTTTCAATTAGTATCTTAAAAATGTTTTGTTTATTTTCAATTGATATCATAAATTGGTATCATAATATTTCTATGTATACCTTTATCATATATTGATAAAATTTTCAATTGGTATCATAGTGTTTTGATATGTATTGCTTATATGCAAGGGAAGCTTAACATCTTCTCTATATATAGACTCATGTTGAGTGTATCTCATATTGAGGAGCTTGACCTTTCTTCTCTATGTCTTACACGTGTGTAGGGGGAGCTTCACATCTCCTTTTGTACATTGTATATTATGCATTATGTGATTAGGATTTAGTCATCTCTTTTTCATGTAATGCATGTATGCAGGGGGAGTTAGCTTTACGTCTCTCCTCTTCATGAATGTATATCGCATATACATCCTTCTTGTTTGATTTGACAAAAAGGGAAGATAATTTTTTTGAGTTTATTATGCCCCTTTGTTGATGATTTGACAAAAGGGGGGAGAGAAATTTGGAAATTATATATGCATGTTTATCTAATTTCCTTGTTTTATCCTAAAAGGGAGAGAAATTTTTGAGAGTTTAATATATGCATGTTTCTTTTCTTGTTTTATTGCATATATGTGTTGTTTTGCTTATAAACATTCATTGCATATCTTTATGTTTATTTCTATGCATGAGTTAATGGGGAGCTCCTATGAAGCTTAATTTTAATCCATGCATATATAACTCCATGAGTTTTGTCATCATCAAAAAGGGGGAGATTGTTGGCCCAGAGGCCCATCACTCTAGTTTTAATGATGATTAACTCATGTAGTTATAGTTTACTAATAATCTTGTGTTTAAATAGTTTCTGTGATTGACCAAGATATTACTAGGTGTTTAGCTTTAACAAAAGAGTTTTGGAGCTTTCACATGTAGATTCAAGAGCTCGAGCATCAAAATCGCATCTAGTACTCGGTTGGAGTCTAGCTCATTGGATCGCGTTTGGATCGAGTCGGCTTGGTGACAAGAAGACTTCAGTTTGTATTTAGTTTAGTATGTTTAGATCTTGTGTAAAGGTAGATAGTATTGATATGCTCATGTTCACACACACAAAAGTTTAAAGTTTATTGGTTTTGGTTTTCGGTTTAATCGATTTTGGATTTCATGTCAAAATCATAGATATATATATATCTTATATGTATATTAGATTCTATCCATATACAATATGCTTCAAATTTATTTCAATATCATGTTTGTGTCTTTACATGAGTTTTAGAGAAAAAGGTTTTCCATTTCAAAAATTCAAGTTTTGAAAAATATCGATTTTGTATTTAAGCCAAATTTCAACATCACAAAAATGATTCAAATTGTTTATAATATGTGTTGAATTTTAGTCACACATATTTGTATTTCATAGATCATATAAGAACTTATTTTTGTGAAATTTATGTGATTTTATGAGATTTAATTGATATTAAAAAGTCCAAGTTTTTTGTTTGACCAGGCTGTCTGCCGGTTGACTGAGTCAGGAGTCGGTCGACTGATGTGCACAAACGTGCACAGCCTGTTTGGCTGGTGGGCCGGTCGACCTTGCGATCGACTGTCCAAAGAGCTCTGCTCTCTGGATCTGGCCCCGGTCGACCGGGCAATCGACCGGCTAGAGAGCACTGCTTTCTGGTTCTGGCCTCGATCGATCGGGCGATCGATTGGAGGCTCAACGGTCATAAAAATTACTGTTGGTTGGTCGACCGGGCGGTCGATCGGAAGGGCAATTTTGCCCTTTCCAAACTTCCAATGGGCAGATTTATGAGAGGCTATATATATGCCTTCTCTTGAGCTGATTTCACCAAGATTTTAGAAGAGAAAAATTTCTATCTTTCAAGTGTTTTTCAGCAAGAGTTTTTGGGTTAAAAAGATTTATTTTTATTTGTTTTAAAGTGTTGAAAAATTCAAGGAAAAGAGAGTCTTTTGGGAATTGTTTTTTGATCTTGATTTCAATATCTATTTGAAAATTTTCCCAAGTATTTTTCTTTGTTCCTAATACTTTATTTTCTCACACTTGAGCTATCTATCTATCCTATCTATTAGGATCTTATTTTTGGTGAGAAATTAGTTTGTGGTTTAGTGAGACCATCAAGAGTTGTAACCTTCCTTGTATTTGTTGGTATCCCTCTTGTGTTGAGGTGATTGTGAAAGTTGTATTGGTATCCCTCTAAGTGTAGAGGTGATTGAGATTGTTGTTTGGCTTTGAGCCTTATCCCTCTAGTGTGAGGTGATTGTTGTTTGGCTTAGTGCCCTATCCCTCTATTGAGAGATTGATCTTGTGTAGCTTAGTGCCTTGCCTCTTGTGTAGAGGTTGTTGTTGTTATCTGAGAGAGGAGTTGTATACTCTAAAAAATCCTCAGTGGAGGTTCCCTGTGTGGGAAATCCTGTGTGGACGTTATAGTGAAAATCCTTCTGTGTGAAGGTGGAGACGTAGAGCAGTGGCTCGAACCTCGAAACATATCTTTGTGTTTGCGATTGATTCACTATCTTTTAACTCTCTCTTATACCTTGTATTATTTCATATTGTTCATATCATACTTATATACTTGGTATTATTTGTGTGCCTCACTAGTGTTGAACCAAGAGAGCTTCATGTAGCACCTCAACTCTTATTTAGAGGAATTCAGAGGAAATAGTTCAGAGCCCTTCACCGGGAATTCGGTTACACTCTTTGGTTACACTGAGTTGCAATTTGCTTTTAATTCTGCATCATTTGTCATTAGATTAGCCATTGAATGATTTTTCCTGCACACAAAATAGAATATGTTAGCTTAAGAATAGATGTGCAAGTTTCAGTTCTAATCCGCGGTAGCAGGGCTATGCGGGTCGTGATCCTCAGGGAGGGACTGCGATGGAAGCGTTAAGCAAGTTATCTCTTTTTTTTTATCTTTTCATTATTAGTAGTGGTATTTACAATGGATGGTATTTACAATGAAGTGAAGAAAAGAATTGTGGAAGATGTGGATTTAATCTACAAAAAAGAAAGAAAAGAAAAGGAAAAGACTATAAAATACACACCTACCTCTTCAGTCCTACTTACCTTCGATCCTTTGCGACGACTTACTTTTTCTCAGAAGATTTGCAAGTATGGCGTATAGGATGTTCGTCGCCATAAGCCATCAAGGGATCTTCGTTGGCTAGGCAGTCTCGAAGCAATCGGATCTCACGGATTGCAAGTCATCAGAGAGAAACAATGACATAGAACAAGATTAGAAAAACAAAGATAAAGCGATAATAAAGAAACAATGAAACAAGAATAAAAACAAACCAACCTCGAGCAGATTTTTATTAACAATGGGGGAAAAATAAAAACTTACACCGATGTCACCTCAGTACAAGTATGATTCCTTCCTCCATGAAAGCATCTCCACTCTCAGTTACAAATTTACAAAATGAAAATAAAATCTAACCTAAAACCTAAACCCTAGCTTTTGGCGCTTTGCTCGCCTCTGGACTGTGTACTCTCTGTGTTGCATCTGCAGGGATATTTATAGGTGTTGGAAGATGTAGAGTCCTAGTACAACTCTCCCAAAAAGATCTTATCTCCAGAAATTCAAATCTGTCCTGCAACTTCTTATCATGTTGATCGTCGAAATCAGCTTATCTACGGATTGAATTGGAAAGTTTGATCAACATAAGAGTTGTAGGTCTTCAAGTCTTCTTTCTGGAGCATCTTGAATCATCGGATTTGCATAACTGTAGCAAAAGTTATGATTTAAACACTAAAACGTGTACAGTCTGAATCCGAATTCTTTGAATTTTATCTTTGCACTCTCTTTGGCTTTTATCCTCATCCTGCAAGAGTTTAGGGTTGGGTAGAATTCTATCCTTCCCTCATCTTTAATAATTGCAACTTTAGCCCTTGCATAATTGCACTTTGACAATTGATATTTGCACTTTTACTCTTGGGCTTCAAATATGGGCTTGGATCTGGGCTTTTGGGCTCTTTAAGCTTTAATTCTTTCTTTTTATTATTTCGAGGCCTGCACACAATAAATCACAAAATATTAATAAATGTGCAGAATTATATAAATAAATATGAAAATGTGACGGTAAATATGATGATAAAAATGCACTTTTCACTACCAATCACACCCCCACACTTATCTTTTTGCTCGTCCTCGAGTAAAAACAAAGAAAAAGAAAAAGTTAATCTAACCTAACTCACTTTCGTAGGAATCACGATTGCACTTAGCACGTGCAACAAGCCGTTAAACCTCTAGGTTACCCTAGAGGACGAGTGTTGTCTCGTGAGGGTTTTCAGCGGATTGCACCCACAAAATCCATAAAAAGAAAATATTTGAATTATCATTGAAGAGACTAAGTAGTCTATAAGTTTTAGGATCCTCATTTTTATTCATTCTTTAAACTTAGTCTTAATAAAATTAATTGTTTTCCATTTTAGGTAAGAATTAAAATTGAATTTCTAATATAGTCTTTTTCGTTACCAAAAATCATATGCATCCTTATGTTTTTACTAGGAATTCCTTAACTTGGACTCTCATGCCTCTTTATTATTTTTATAACTTCATCTAATTTTCTTTCGTGTAAGTATCAAGGCTTCTTGAGGCCCTAATACCTAACTAATTGATTATTAGATGTGTTAATATAATTTTTTTTTTGGCATGTATAACTCATCTAATTTTCTTTCGTATAAGTATCAAGGCTTCTTGAGGCCCTCATACCTAACTAATTGATTATTAGATGTGTTAATACATATATTATATTTCTTAGTCTTCTTAGGCTTTCTAATCCACCCATGTAACGAACTTAAAGTCAATGACTCCCAAACCGGTTGGCTTTAGGGCACCAGGTGAGAAAACACCCCGCGGACTCAAATTCGAGTGAACTAGGCCCCAAAACTAAGGACTTTATTTTATTTACTCACCTTTAGGCATGAATACTTATGCTTCTTGAGGCACATGTATCAGCTTAATTGGTGATTTTTTTTTCTTTTTTTTTTTCTCTTTTTTTTATATGAGGCACAAGGTCTTTGTCTTAGAATCCTAGATATGCATTTGGTATGCATATTTCATTAAGGTAAAAATCAAGACTAATTATTTATTCAATTTCTCTCCTATACCTAAAAATTTAAACAATTTATTTATTTTGACCAAGTTTTTAGAAATCCTAATCGTGATTTTCCTAATCCTTAAAACTAACTTAGATTTCTTTCAAAAAATAAGTCAAAATATTTCCTTTTTATAACATTTTTTTTTTAAAATTTTTTTTTTAAATTTTTTTTTTTTTAGCAAATTTTTTTTTGTTAGTTTCTACCTATGTTAGTATGTTAGTAAAGCCCACCCCCACACTTACCTCATGCATTGTCCTCAATGTATGAAATGAATGCATATATGCATGAAAAAGAACAAGGGAAGGCGGAAAATTACCTTAGGGGGTGGTTCCGGTGGTGGTCTAATTGGGCCAAGCGTTGCTACCCAATCAAGATAACATAAAATTTCATGGAGGAACCCACCAAAAATTTTTCGTGTATAACCCACAAAAATGTATGTGTGATCATTTTTTAAAATTTCCACCCCATCAAATTTCCAAATTTCATAATAAATTTCAGAGTCAATTGTGTCAACCTCCTTGTCCCAAAATGGAGTATGAAAAGATGGAATTATTGACTTGGACAATATAGGTGCGGGAACGAATACCGACTCAGGGAAAATGCTCAAATCAAGTAAGGGCTCAGGAGTCGGGCTAGGTTCAAGAATTGGGTCCAAGTCAAGAAATTGAAACTCAAGTCCACAATCTTCTTCCCACAATGGAATGTGACCTAATATGGGTGATATCTCTTTACTTCCAATATTAAGGAATTCTAGCTCATCGCCATACAATTCTTCAAAACTAAGGTCAACATCTTCCGTCAGAATTGTACAATCAGTTTCAGAAGTAAAGAGATTGTGAGAATCTAGGTCAAGTTCAATATGATCATATGGGTGATTCAATTTCATAATGAATTGGAATAGGATCCAATGTTGACTCGGGAGAAGTGAAATCAGGTGGAGACACTGGAGTCATTATTGGATCAGGAAGTAAAATTGAATCATCAAGTGGGAGATCATGATCATATTCATGCTCAAGTTCTATTTCAGGAAAGGAAAAACTTGCCAAATTATCAAGATTTGGAGTTTCGGCAAGTTCAGATGATGGCACTGAAATAGAATCTTGTTGTCCAAAGCAACTTGGTTCGTCGGCTCTAAGAGAGTGGTCAGCGATATCAGAATTTGCCGAACTGTAAGAACGCAAAGATTGAACCATCATATCTAAATCATGCTCGCGAGCTAATCTAGCCTGAGTCATGGCTTCAAGCCTCTTTTGGAATTGGATTTGGAAAGAGGAAGTGAGATCGTGATGAAGTTGTGAATCGGTGGACTCACGCATCATCATGTCTAAGATTGATGGTGGTTGTTGCTTGGACTCGTGCATACTCATCATTTCCCCGATAGATGGTTTTCTATTCTGAATAGGTGGATCTGAGTATGAATCTTGGGAAGAATGTGGACTAGATGGATATGGAGGACAATTTGGTTGAGAATTAGACTCGGGGGACTCGAAACCCCATGAACTCTGTGACGAGTTGAAATTATTATGGAAATTATAGTCATAGATGGGGGGTGTGGGTTATATTCATTCGGATAAGACCATTCCGGCACACTAGATTGGTCAAAGTTAGGGTATGCCGGGTTGGTAATATCCGAATAATAGTTAGGGGTCTAATATGGATTAAAATTGGAATTATTCTTATATGCCATATCACACCAACACAACAAACAAATAAACAAACAAAAAAAAGAAAAATTCTAACCTAAGTTAGGGTAGACCTATGACCTAGACGACTCCTAACTGGTTAGACCGTCCACAGGAGGTTGGGTGTAGACTTTGACCACGAGTTAATCAGCCAGGTCAGGGCAAGAGTGGTGGGAGGTTTTCCGTCAAAGACGTTCCTTAATTAAATAAGGACCAATCTTCGGGCTTTCGGCCCTCAATCCCTTTCCTAGACACTGATTTGACAAGAGTCAACTTCCAGCACTGTTCCCCCTTAGGATAATCTCCTATTGAGTCCGAGATGTCCCTAGGGCCAACGTCTACTAATTTTTTTAAGTTAGGCTTGGGTTAGTGAGTGCTCGGGATATGATTTTTGGGCTAAGGAAGGGTGATGAAATCCCCACCTTATCTTGTTAATGGGTTATGCCCTTAAGATGAATTAGTGCAAGTGTACAAGATAAACAGATAAGAGTCACTCAAAGCAGAAAATCAACCAAGAGATGAGTCCTATTCTACATGCAATGCGTACGTACCTTGCGTCTCCAGCACTCTTCAACAGTAAATAAAAATAATTGAAAAGACACATGCCTAATATGCAAACGTCTAATCAAATTTTATTTTTAACAACCAATAGTTTACTGTTGAATTATTAACAATTTACAGGTATATCACAGAACAAATCAGAACAGAGCAGAAAGCAGAATTTTTAACTTGAAGCACCCTGCAAAAAATTGGATCAGTAATTCACCACTGTTGCCGCGTTTTCGCGGCTCTGGCCGCGGATCCGCGGCAAAACAGTGGGTTCTGGTGCTCTGCCTTCGAGGGCAGAGGCACAGAATAGCAATATGTCCACTGCTGCTGCTATGTTTCTGTTTCCTGTTCTCCAAACCTGCAAACAGAAAAGAATAAAGAATTAGTTAAAAATTAAAATTTGTTTTAGAGATAAACTTACCGTCCCTCCCCGGCAACGGCGCCATTTGTTGACTGATTTTTCCTGCACACAAAATAGAATATGTTAGCTTAAGAATAGATGTGCAAGTTTCAGTTCTAATCCGCGGTAGCAGGGCTATGCGGGTCGTGATCCTCAGGGAGGGACTGCGATGGAAGCGTTAAGCAAGTTATCTCTTTTTTTTTTATCTTTTCATTATTAGTAGTGGTATTTACAATGGATGGTATTTACAATGAAGTGAAGAAAAGAATTGTGGAAGATGTGGATTTAATCTACAAAAAAGAAAGAAAAGAAAAGGAAAAGACTATAAAATACACACCTACCTCTTCAGTCCTACTTACCTTCGATCCTTTTGCGACGACTTACTTTTTCTCAGAAGATTTGCAAGTATGGCGTATAGGATGTTCGTCGCCATAAGCCATCAAGGGATCTTCGTTGGCTAGGCAGTCTCGAAGCAATCGGATCTCACGGATTGCAAGTCATCAGAGAGAAACAATGACATAGAACAAGATTAGAAAAACAAAGATAAAGCGATAATAAAGAAACAATGAAACAAGAATAAAAACAAACCAACCTCGAGCAGATTTTTATTAACAATGGGGGAAAAATAAAAACTTACACCGATGTCACCTCAGTACAAGTATGATTCCTTCCTCCATGAAAGCATCTCCACTCTCAGTTACAAAATTTACAAAATGAAAATAAAATCTAACCTAAAACCTAAACCCTAGCTTTTGGCGCTTTGCTCGCCTCTGGACTGTGTACTCTCTGTGTTGCATCTGCAGGGATATTTATAGGTGTTGGAAGATGTAGAGTCCTAGTACAACTCTCCCAAAAAGATCTTATCTCCAGAAATTCAAATCTGTCCTGCAACTTCTTATCATGTTGATCGTCGAAATCAGCTTATCTACCAATTGAATTGGAAAGTTTGATCAACATAAGAGTTGTAGGTCTTCAAGTCTTCTTTCTGGAGCATCTTGAATCATCGGATTTGCATAACTATAGCAAAAGTTATGATTTAAACACTAAAATGTGTACAGTCTGAATCCGAATTCTTTGAATTTTTATCTTTGCACTCTCTTTGGCTTTTATCCTCATCCTGCAAGAGTTTAGGGTTGGGTAGAATTCTATCCTTCCCTCATCTTTAATAATTGCAACTTTAGCCCTTGCATAATTGCACTTTGACAATTGATATTTGCACTTTTACTCTTGGGCTTCAAATATGGGCTTGGATCTGGGCTTTTGGGCTCTTTAAGCTTTAATTCTTTCTTTTTATTATTTCGAGGCCTGCACACAATAAATCACAAAATATTAATAAATGTGCAGAATTATATAAATAAATATGAAAATGTGACGGTAAATATGATGATAAAAATGCACTTTTCACTACCAATCAGTCATACACCTATTCACCCCCTATAGGTGTACTTTCAGTTATTGTACTAATGATCTTGTGTTGTTTTAGTTACAGATTTCATTAAGATCATGTTTTAATGTTTAGCTTGACAAGAGACTCTAAGTTTTGAAGCTAAGTAGCTTTAATGTAAGAGTTCAAGCATAAAGTTCATATTAAGTACTCAATAAGGAGTCTAGCTTGAAAGAATCAAGTTTGATCGAATCATGTCGAAGAAGAAGATCCTTTCAAGAAGAAGATTCTAATTTGTAAGAATGTTTATATTTTTATAAAGTATAAATTAGATTTGATAACTCAAGCTTATATAGTCACACACACCAAAGTTTGATATTGTTTTTAAGATTAAAAGTTTCAGTTTTGGTTTAACCTGTTTCATTTAACCTATTTCGGTTTAACCAGTTTACGTTTTATATTTATCATTTTAGAAAAACAAGTTTTATTTCAAAATAATTTTTATATCTCAAAAACAAGTTCAAAATGTTTGTAATTTGTGATGACTTTTTTATCACACATATTTGTGCCAAATAGTAATTATAAGAACTTATGTTTGTAGAATTTATGGAAATTTATTTGGATTTTTAAAAGAATTTTTAAATATGTAAAAATAAGGGCTTTTGTTGCTAGGCCTGTCGACCGCCCTTTGTGCAGAGCTTTCTGTGCTCTGGACGGTTGACCCAGCAGTCGTTCGCTTTTACATACTGATATGCATAGAGCCTATGTACAGAGACCGGTTGACCGCCTGGTCGACCATGGGTAATGGCTAACTCTCTGTTAGTCTTACCGTTCGAGCGAGCGGTCGATGACCAGACATGCAGAAAGGACAAAATAGCTATAAATGACTAGTTTTTTAGATTTTTCTGTTTTGTTTTATTTTCAAACGACTAGTATTTACTTTATTTGCATAATCAATGTGTTAATTACTAGGATTAGTTTCTAATGATCATTTTATTCCCTATAAATAGGAGCCATAAGAGATTTTTTAACCAAGATTTCAAGCCTATATTCAAGTTTCAAATTTTTAAAAAAATTTAAAAATCAAGAAAACAAGTTTTTGGGAGAAGTTTTTGTTTGATCTACAAATTTTCAAATCTTCAAAGAAGTTTTCTCAATTGTTTTCTCAGAGGCTCAATTTCAAATTCTTAAGTTTTTTTTCACAAGCTTGAGCCATCATCTCTATTTATTCTATAAGATACTTGTTTGTGAGAGTTTTTGTTTGTGATCAAGGAGTTGATCACCAAGTGTCTCAATCTTGTATTTGAAGTGATTGGAGGTTACAACCTCGAAAAGGGCTTGCGGGCTCATGTTCTTGGTTCTTGTGGAAACGGGTGAGGGACTTAAGGGTCTAAGAGTTCTTCAGGGAACTTGCATCATGGGTGATCTCACGAGATTGTGCATAGCGAAAATTCTTCATTGCATTGAAGGCGAGGACGTAGAGCAAGCGGCTCAAATTTTGAAACAATTCTCCCATTTGTACAATTGCTTATCTCTTTCTCAATTAACTCTACTCATCTTGTTTATATCTTTCTTGCTCATACTTTCTTATCTTTATATACTTGATATTGTTTTGTATGCTTACACTCATTTGAATCAAGGAGGCAACTAAGCACCTCAACTCTTATTAAAGAGGAATCTTGAGGAGAAGTTCTAAAACCCTTCACCGGGAATAGGAGAAGTTCTAGAGCTCTTCATCAAATTTGGCTTCACTTCTTTGTCACTATTTGTGTGTTAATTTTTTGAAGTTAAAGTTTTTATTTTCGCATTTGATTAGCATATCACCTATTCACCCTTAGGTGATTTCATTTACAAGATATCAAATTAGAGTAAGATATATTACAAAATTTTTAATAATACATGTCTTCAATCAAGTCCTTTTTGACTCCTTTAATGACATTGAAATTGATTATGTTTCTACTAATTTTTAATTAGCGGATATTTTTACTAAATCACTTGATTATAATAGATTTTCATTCATTTGTGGTGCGTTGAATGTTTGCATTATGGATTCTTGAAATTTTTCATTAGTGTTTGTTAAAATTGGTTTCCATGTTTGTTTACTTAGTTCCTTTCTCACATTAATACTTGTGTTTGTTTAAAATTGTTATCTTGTTTACTCCTTTTTGATGCATGACAAAAATGGCAGAAGTATTATATATAAAGGGGAGAAGTATTAATCTATTAATGTTTTTATATGAAGTTTGTAGAATCGTTTTTTGTTTTAAGTAAACAGTTTTTGAAAAATTAGCATGTTTTAGTATAATGAGCTTTTGTCTTATATATTCACTTATTCCATGTTTATATGTATGTTTTGATCTATTTTATTCATTGCATAATATTTTTGGTGGAAGGGGGCATGAAAGGAGGATGACATTTTTATGCATATTGATTCATCATTGACCATTTTATTAAATATGAATATGATTTAGTTTTTCAATTGGTATATCATATAATCATGATTCATTAATCTTGCTGGATAAGCATAATTTTAGGAGGAGCTTTCTATATGTGTTTTAACTTCAATAACTCATTTGTTTTATCATCATCAAAAAGAGGGAGATTGCTGGCCCAAGGGTACACTCTCTGGTTTTGTTTTGATGATTACAAACCACATGAAGTTATTCGGTACTAATCAAGTTCAAGTGTTTAAGAACTTTCAAGAGTTCAAAAAGATTCAAAGTGTTTCTTCCTCAAAAGAAAGATTTTGAAGTTTCAAGTTTACTTAAGAATGAGATTCAAGTTAGGACAATCAAGATTGACGTTGTTGAAGGATCCCACTTGAAAATTGCTTGAAGACAAATTAAATTTATGTAAAAAATAGTTTGTTAAAGTATAGAATGTAGAATTGATGCCCAAAAAGTCATACAAAAATATAAGTTTTCATATCTAGTTTTTCCGTTTTGACATTTTACAAAGTTTGGTATTTAATACATGTCTCATATTTTTTCAAATTTATATATCTTGTTTCTATTATGTATCTCATAACCTATGCATTGCCAAAACACTTTTTAGACCAATACAAAATATTTAAAAATGACTTTGATTTCAAAAATTAAATAAAAAATAGGTTTTAAGCCAGGTCGGTCGACCGATATTCGATTGACCTCATGGTTAATTTGGATGACAACTTGTGCATGTTGTGCACGTTTGTCAGACGACCGACCGGTCAATTGGAAAAACCTAGCGGTCGACTGGCTGTCACACCCATGTCTCGGTTTGGCTCGGCTGACTGGGCGGTCGACCGATGCCTAACGACTAGTTCAACATTTTGAACTACCGGTCGACCGATGTTCTGGCAGAGCTACAGTAACAACTAGTTTTCAAAATCTGGGATTTTAACTTATTCTCCAACAGGTATTTTTGCCCTTTTGGAGCTTAATCTCCCTCTTAATGACCTTATAGGCTCTTCTAACAGTGTTTATCACTTGCTTATATATATATATATATATATATATATATATATATATATATATATATATATATATCATTGGAGATGTTTAAAAAAGGTTTTTAACATTGTTTTTTGTAAAATACTTGAAAATTCTAGTTTATTCAAAAGAGAGAAATTTCTAGTTTTCTTCTTTCAAGTGCTCTCATCTCTAAACCAATTTCTGCAAGTTTTCATCTCTTAAATTCATTCATTTCAACTGAATTTTCTTTCTCACAAACTTCTTGAGCTTCACTCTTCATTCTATACTATAGAAAGTTGTAAAAGAGAGTGTTTGTGATCTTTGTGGTCACCAAGGGCTTGTAAACCTCATTGATTTTGTGCTACCTCTTGTGTAAAAGATTGAGAGTTGGAGTTATGTACTCCAATATTGTGTATTCTATTGTGTTTCTTTGTGGAGGCTCATTTATGGAAAGATCCTTAGTGGACAGTGAAATCCTTCACGCGGTGAAGGCGGGGACGTAGATCTTTGTGCTTGAACCTCGAAATAAATCTCTTGTATTTGTGATTGCTCTTTCTCTTTCTCTTACTCTATTGCTATTACTTGCACTTATACTTTTACTTCTCTTATATTTACTATTCATTGCTTGTATCATATTCATCATTCTATTTGTCAGTTTCACTCAACTCAACAAGAAGGCAATTAAGCACCTCAGCTCCTAATCTAGAGAAATATAGAGGAGAAGTTCTAGAGCCCTTCATGGGAAATTTGGCTCTACATCTTATTTTGAGTTGACCACTTGCATCATTCTTTAAATTCAACATTGTGTTCCATTAGATTAGCATTACACCTATTCACCCCCCTCTAAGTGTACTTTCAAAGACCCGTTATAAGGAAGAAAGGCAACCACACACTTCTTGAGCCACACAAACAAAAGGCTGGCCAATAGTATTTTTTTAGGACATGGGCGGACTGGCCTAGTGGTGGAAGCTTTTGAACTTGTCGCCCTTCTCATAGATCCTGTCGTTCTCCTCCAAGATGACGTCGCCATGCCCGCTTGACGCCATCATTCTAGTGATGTATTCATCAGCTACCAGGACCTGAATATCTTCCGGAGCGCCATCCAAAATGGAAAATAGGTAACTAACCCAACTCTTCAAACAGTTAACACTCCCACGGACATGGTGAACATCAAGGCAAACGTAAAAATGGCACATCAGCTCGCGATTTGTCTCGAATAAGGCGGGATCTTGCTTCTTCAACTGCTTAAGCTCCTCTGCACATAGGAAGTACTCCTTATACAGTAGAGAGCCCATTGGGAGATTTGACACCTCTTACATCTCATGCAACGCTAGTCTCAGCTCACCGACTGGAGTAAAGAAGGTCGCTGAAGCAGACAATAGAGTTTGAAGATGGCATAGAAGTTGGGCATGCTCACTTCCATCCCATAGCAAGTGGCTCTGACCACTTCGTGAAGCCCTAACCTCTTCAAATCTACACCAAAGTACTCAAGACATGTAGAGTCAGATTGTTCCACCATTGCTTTTTCGTACAGTGCACCCAGCCTGGTGTCCTGATGTTGTTGGGTAATTGCCATTGGCCTTGACAAAATTGATTCAAGAACATTTGAGCCATCATTATATTTTCCCCCACTGGCACACCCTGTCCGACGTTGTCCGTGTGCAAGCCAAGTATGTTCCGAGGAGTCCGAATCGGCTGTAGCCATGAATTGTCAAAATCCCCACATGCACAAAATCTGTGGACCGGGTCATGAACAAATTCATCTCCCGCACCATAGTTACTGATTTGAAGAAGGAAAGGGGATAATGGAGCTTGCTTGTCGGGAGATAATATTTCTCCCCCTCAATGGCGTAAATCCACTGACCCTCCCTAGCGAGCAGCTGTCGATCAGTATCGGGCGCTGCATCCCCAAACATAAAATCTGGATTTCTTAATACGGCCCGATTATTGCCCTCAAGCACAACAGTGGAGATAATATTTCAGAGAGTTCGCTGGTCTCCGGCTGAGATTAGTTCATTTCGCTTCGGTGTGCTTCCATCACTAAACAACGATGCCTGCCTTTGAAACTGGAAGAGGACACTTCTGTCCATTTACCTTACATATCTGAAGAGGCTATTTGATGGTCCAAGAGCGTAGTGCACTTCAAAACAGCCAAAAGAAAACATGCTAAAATCGTGAAAACTGAACATGCAGAAGCTCTCAAGCTTCTAAGTCTTAGCTGCGTTCAAAAGGCTACGAAGACTTAGCTTCACTCAAAGAAGCTAAAACCTAGCCTTGCCCAGCTAGAAAGAGACTAGCTTCACATAGGCTGCTAGAGCCTCACTTCATTTGAGGAAGCTAAGGCATAGCCTCACCTGAAAGGCTAAAGCTTGCCTCACCTGAAAGGCTAAGGCATAGCCTCGCCTGTGAGCAGATTAATCAAAGACTAACAAAACTAGCTTCCTGAGATAGCTTCTCTCCAAGGCTTAGCCTTCAAGCTCTACCAAAAGATAGAACTCAAAAACCCAAGGGCTAGCTTCGCCTGAAAGCTTGAAAAGAATCTCTTGACTTTTCAATTTCGCTAAGTGAAATCATAGGGAATTAATTCCCTGAGATCATCGAAGCCAAATCAGAGGGAGTTAAACTTCCTAAGTGTTGGAACTTAAATTTTGATAATAACAATTGTGATGCAGATGCATTGGAGTTCTATCTCAAAAGCTAATGCTGAGTTCTAATTGCTCAAGACTACTCAAGGATATTGGCTATTTTTTATGTATTTTTTTATATAATGTTAAAAGCCTTGATCACACACACAATATAGTCTTGTAGTCAACTTATACCCAACTCTAGTCGACTAATATATCCTCTAGTCAACTTACTCCTTTATGTAGTCGAATAAGTCTTTTCCACAGATATATATCAACTTTCTGTTTCTTTACTGTGACAATATTAGTCGACTTACCCACAGTGCTAGTCAACTAATTCAGGATGTAGTTGACTAATTCAGGATGTAGTCGACTAACCCTTTCTGCTGGTCGACTAATTTTAGTTTCTAGAAACTTGTTATTCTGTGTTAGTCTTGATATAGTCGACTTGACCTCTTGAGTAGTCGACTAACCCAGGTAAACTTGTTCTATTAGTCGACCAATCTCCTACCCTAGCCGACTATAGATAGTTTCTGATTATTAATCAGTTATTGATTTCTGTTGTTTTATCCAACGTTCTGGTTTTCAAATTTGAGTTAATAACTTCCCTAACTGATCATAGTTTTCACCTATTAATAGGAATATTGTCCTAGGATGAACACACCAATTAAAAAAATATTAGTTTTCTGTCCAAAATCTGTTGAAAAATTTTATTTTCCAGAAAACTAGTTTCCACTTTATTTCTTCACACAATTCCAATTTCATTGTGAAGAATTCTGAGAGTCCACCTATAAGAAACTTTGTTCACGATCACATACAAGTTTCAAGGCTTATAAGATATATTGTAATCACTCAAAGAGAAGAGTTGTACAAGAGTATCTTCTTGGTGTAAAGAAGAGGTGTACAAAGAGTTGTTGTCTTCTTGGTGTAGAGAAGAGTTGTACAGATTTGACAAAATTTATTTTGTCAAGTGGTGTACAAGGAGTTGATTTTGGGTGTATCAAAATCAGGATAAGAAAAATCTCAAGCGGGTTGCCTGGGGACTGGATGTAGGTCACGAGGACCGAACAAGGATAAAATCTCTCGTGTTTGCATTTGCATTTCTTTTCTGAGATTTATTCTGTATAGTTTTCTTTTCTTGCAAGTATTTTATTTAAACGCTATTCATCTTTGTTTTTAGTGTTTGTGTTGCCATTATTTTTAGATCCTACATTTGGTATCAGAGCCCAGCATATCCGGTCAACACCCTACATACAAGGATGACAACGAAGTTTCCTTCATCATAATTCAAAGAAAGACATTATACACAACGTTCACCTTTATTTGATGGATCAAACTATAATTACTGAAAGTGTAGAATGAAGATCTACTTGCAATCACTCAACTATGAATTCTGAAACATAGTAAAAGCACCATACACCAAGCCGACCACCAATTACAACGCCTGGAGTAAAGAACAAAAGAAGTCTGCAAACATTGATGCCAAAGTAATGAATGCGCTTTTCTGCGCCTTGAACAAAGAAGAATTCAATCGTGTATTAACGACCAGATCTGCAAATCAAATATGGCAGATTCTACAGGTAACCTATGAAGGTACTAATAAAGTTAAAGAATCTAAAATTTCTATTCTCGTTCACAGGTTTGAACTCTTTAAAATGAAGGAGAATGAAATCATAGCAGAAATGGTTACAAGGTTCACCGGCATTACAAATTCCTTAGCATCCCTTGGAAAGGAATACACTGAAGTTAAAAAAGTCAGGAAAATTCTTCATGCACTCACATCAGATTGGGAGAAGAAAATCACTGCAATAGAAGAAGCAAATGATCTCTCAATAATGTCATTAGAAAACCTTATTGGTAATTTAATGACATATGAAGTGCAACTTGAAGATAGAAAGAAGGATGAACAACAACTTCAATTCAAGAAGAAAGTACTTGCCTTCATACATCCTCAGATATGGACAATTCAGATGATGATGAAGAGGAGATGACAATGCTCTCAAGAAAATTCAGAAAATTCTTAAAGCAAGGTAAGTTTAAAAAGAATAAAGATACTAATGATAATCCTATTTGTTTTAAGTGTAACAAACCAGATCACATTAAGAATGATTGCCCATTGTTAAAATACAAAGGGACTTCAAGAGCAAAAAAGTTCAAAAAGAAGAAAGATTATCAGGCGTCATGGGAGAATAGTGATTCATCTTTCTCTGACGAAGAAGAAGCCACTAAAACTGCAAATGTTTGCTTTATGGCTTAAGAAGAAGATGAGGTACAATATACTGAATTATTAGATACATTTCATGAACTATATAATGATCTTAAGAATGAAAAGATTAAAAATAAAATTTTAATAAAGAAAATGAAAGACTCTAATTCTCAAATTTCTTCTATAAATTCTCAAAAAGATGACTTTAAAAAAGTTATATCATCATTGAAAAAGGATAATAAGAATTTTTTAAAAGAGAATGCTTTGCTTAAAAGAGAAACTATTTCTTTAAATTCTAGAATTTTAATTTTAGATAAAAAATGTCAAGTTTCAAAATTAAGTATGAAGAAATTTTGAAAAATGCAACAAAATTGAATAAGGGAAAAGAAAATTTAAATGATATATTATCTTATCAAAAGATTTCAAATAATCATTTTGGTCTTGAATTTTCAAAAGATAAGTTTGAAAAATCTATGCATGCTTATGAAAAGAATCATAATCTATATAATTCTTTTGTGAAAAGAAATACTAATATTATTTCAAAAAATTAGAAACAAATATATATGGATTCCTAAAAATTGAAGTATTGTGGATAAAAATACTTATATTGCATCATATATACATGATATATGTAATTCTTGTGATTATGTTTATACTAACAAATGAAAACTAAATTCAAATTGGGTTTAGGTTCTAAAAGGTTAATGTTTTTTGATTATGTTATGATGGATACCATACAAAATGTTTATCTTATAGGTACCTTACATGAAAAAGTGATTTCTTATTTCAATACTTGATAATGCAAAATATAATTATCATATATATATATATATATATATATATATATATATATATATATATTATATATATATATATATATATATATATATTATATGTCATGATATATTATTTGCAGGGAGAAACACTTGTTATCTATATTTGTTATAACGTGTTCTATGCAGGGAGAGAACAATTTTTTTGTTATAACCTGTTCTCTGCAGGGGGAGTTATCATACACACAACTTTTCATCATCAAAAAGGGGAAGAATGTTGGAACTTAGATTTTGATGATAACAATTGTGATGTAGATGCATTGGAGCTCTATCTCAAAAGCTAATGCTGAGTTCTAATTGCTCAAGACTACTTAAGGAGAGTGGCTATTTTTTGTGTATTTTTTATAGAATGTTAAAAGTCTTGATCACACACAAAATATAATCTTTTAGTCGACTTATACCGAAGTCTAGTCGACTAATACATCCTCTAGTCGACTTACTCCTTTATGTACTCGACTAAGTCTTTTTCACAGATATATATCAACTTTCTATTTCTTTACTGTGAGCAGTATTAGTCGACTTACCCACACTGCTAGTTGACTAATTCAGGTTGTAGTCGACTAACCCTTTCTGCTGGTCGACTAATTTTAGTTTCCAAAGACTTGTTATTCTGTGTCAGTCTTAATATAGTCGACTTGACCTCTTGACTAGTCGACTATGTTGGCCCAAAGGTTACAATATCCGGGTTATGTGTTTTGGTGATAACAAACCATATAAAAGCTATTTGGTACTAATAGAAGTTCAAGAATGAATTTCAGGTTGGTACAGGTGTTGATGGCTCAATTCTCAAGCATGAGATGTTAGACTCTACCTCAATCACTGCTCAACATCAAATTTCAGGGACGTCTACTTGTAGACTCATCTTGTAAATTTTTTATTGTTAAAGATTAGTATATATGTTTGAAGCTCAAAAATACATAAACACTAAAATGGACGTTTTTCAAAAGTATGTTTTTGGTTCTCAAATTTTCTAAAATATTTTTATCAGGTTTAGAACTTATATCTAGTAGCTATGTATGTTTCCTATCTTCCAAAATCCAAACAAAAATATTTCAAAATTTTATATATCTTTAAAAAGAGTTTTCAAAACTGTTTTGGCCTAGGTTGGTACCGGGCGATCGACCGTGCCTAATATAGGCTAGAACGGTCGACCGGAGTTCTAGAAATTGGGGGTGTGCACGTTGTGCACGTTCCGGACGACCGGCCGGTCGACTGACCCCTGTTGCAGTCGACCGGGCGGTCGATCGACTGTATTCAGGTTAGCCTTAGTTTGTCACGTTCGACCGACCGTCGACTGGATGACTAATGCTCAGATTTTTTGAATCTGTTGGTCGACCGTTACTCTGCGAGTTTGGTAGAACCAGTTATTTTTTAAAGGCTATTTTTAAAACATGTTTAAAATAAAACGTGGAAAGCTATATTAGAGGGTCAATTTCTTCCTCTTTTATGTTGGTAAAACTATTCTATATTTGCTCTTCTAAAACCCTATATAAAGGGGTCATTAGGGTTTAGTTTACAACCACAATAACAAAAAAAATTCAAAAATCAAAGTTGTGGGATTTCAACTGAAAGAGCTTTTTGTTTTCAGTTTTGTGCTATTATTTTCAAAAGTCTTATTCAAGTTTTTGTTCTTAAAATCTCTCTTCTATTTTAAATTTCACTTACAAAACCTTGAACTTCAATCTTATATATTATTCTCTAGGGTTTTGTAAAGAAATGTTTTCAAGAGAGAGTTTGTGGTATTTGATCACCCAGTACTTATTATATTGTTGCTACGCTACCTCTGTACTAAAGGAGTGTGTTGAGAGTTGTGTACTCTATAGTAGTTGTAAGTTATTTGGTGGAAAGTTCTAGTGGATTGGAAATCCTTCATGGTGGTGAAGGCGGGGACGTAGAACGGTGGCTCGAACCTTGAAACAAATCTCTTTGTTTGTGATTGATTTCTTGTCTCTCTTATCTACTTTATATTCATTCATTCATTGTCGATCTATACTCAATACAACAAGATTGCATTGAGCACCTCAAACTCTTATCTAGAGGAATCACGAGGAAGAAGTTCAGAACCCTTCACGGGGTATACGACTTCTAATCTTACTTTGAGTGATCGTTTGCATCATCTCATTTTATTTTGCATTGAATATTGAATTGATTAGTCTTACACCCGTTCACCCCCCCTCTAAGTGTAATTTCAATTGGTATCAGAGCAAGGTCTCTAGTTTTGACTTAACATCCTAAGAGAGATTCTAATTTGCTAATCGTTCTATTAATTTCTTCATTCATCCACTAGTAAAAATGGTCGACAGTATTAGGACCCCTCCCAAGTTTGATGACCTTAACTTTCCCATATGGAAAGTTAGGATGACCGTATTTTTGCAATCCCTAGGATGCCGGGTGGCAAAGGCGGTGACCAAACCCTATAATGCACCCACCGGTGATGATGACACTTGGTCTGATATTGTCGCTAAGGAATATGAGGCTAATTCAAAGGCTCAAAATGCCTTGTTTCTATCCTTGAATGAGGATGACACTACAAGGGTCATTCATTGTAAATCCGTCAATGAGATTTGACAACACTTATTGGTCACTCATGAGGGAACATCACAAGTCAAGAGAGCTAAAATTGATCACTTGCGTTCTCAATATGAAAACTTCAAAATGCATGAAATTGAATCTATTGATGATATGATTACGAAGTTTACTAAAATAACTAATGGTCTTTCCTCTTTAGGTGATGAAATCAACAATGATCAAAAGGTCCGAAAGGTCATTCGTGCACTTCCACCGTCTTGGGAAGTCAAAGCCACTACATTGAAGGAGTTGAACAACAAAGATGAGATGGAGCTCATTGGTCTTGTTGGCAACCTTAAGACTCATGAGATGGAGAGAAAGACAAGAGAAGAAATGGCGCCACAAAGAAGAAGACTATCGTTTTCAAGTCTACTCCCGCCATCTCCGACAATGATGAAGAAGAAGAAGATGATGAAGAACTATCTCTCCTCGTAAGAAATGTAATAAGAAAACAAAAAAGCAAATTACAATCATAGGAGACGATTGCAAAGAAAGGAGAAAAAAAATCATCTGCTTCAACTGTCGGAAACCCGGACAAATTATGGCCGAATATCTAGATTTCAGAAACAAGCTATCTTTTTCAATCAAGCAAAAAAAGCTATTCATGAAGAAAGCTCTCAAAGCCACATGGGATTCAGAAAGTGAATCTGAAGAAGAGGTGGACACAACAAACATGTATGTTATGGCAAACACACCCAAGGTAAATTTTGAACCATCTATTGATGATTGTGAATTAACTAAAGATGTTATAGTAAATGCATTTGTAGAACTTTCAGATAATTATGATTCTTTAAAGAAAAATTTTCTAAAAATGAAAAAGGAAAATGAAGTTCTTTAAAACAAAGTTATTACTCTTTCCAAAGAAAAAGATGATTTGTCACCCACTCTTTTATCAACACAAAAGGATTTTGATGCACATAAGGTTTCATGTAAAGCTAAGTTTCTTAAGATTCATGAAAATGAAATTTCTATCTTAAAAATTAAAATCAACAATTTGGGAAGTATTTTAAAGAAATGTGAGTTTAATAAAGCTAAACTAGAAGACATGTTTTCTAAGAAAAATGCTTCAAAGAAATACATTCATACTACACATGCTCACACTTCTAAATCACACACCAAGCATGCTCATGCACATCATGCTTTCATATATAGTAGAATTTATAAATGTACTTATTGTGGCCGAAATGGTCATCTAGTTAAATTTTATTATGATCGCATAAATGGTACTAATAATCATGTTTTGGTTTGAAGTACTAACGTCATAGGACCCAAGAAAATGAAAGTACACCTAGAGGGAGGGTGAATAGGTGTACGGCTAATCTAATGAACAATAATGCGAAAATTTAAAACTAATTGCAACACACTTAGTGTAACCAAAGAGTGTAGCCGAATTCCCGGTGAAGGGCTCTGGACTAACTCCTCTTGATTCCTCTGAATAAGAGTTGAGGTGCGATATGAAGCTCTCTTGGTTAAACACAAGTCAGGCACACAAACAAACCAAGCATGTATATGATATGACAATATGAATCAATACACAATGTAAGAGAGAGAGTAAGAGAAAGTTGATCAAACACAAACACCAAGATATGTTTCGAGGTTCGAGCACACAGCTTTACGTCCCCGCCTTCACACAGAAGGATTTCTACTAACTCCTCCACACAGGACTTCCCACACAGGGGACCTCCACTGAGGATTTTGGGCAATACAATAACTGGGAGTACACGACTCCTCTCTCAAACACAACACAACCTCTACACCTAAAGGCTAGACACAAAGCCACCACAAACACAATCACCTCACACTTGAGGGATTCCAACACAATCTCCACCTCTCACTAGAGGGAGCCAAACAACACTTCCACAATCACCTCTACACAAGAGGGATACCAACTCAATCACCTCTCATTTGAGGGATATCACAAAGATGGAAGGTTTACAACTTGATGGTCTATCTCAACCACAAACCAATTCTTTTCCCATAAAATAAAGATCCTAATAGATAGGATAGTAGATAAGCTCAAGTGTGAGAAATAAAGAGTTTGAAAATCAAAAACATAAAGAAAAACTCTTGGGAAAACTTCTAGAATGAATATAAAGTGAAGAGCAAAAACTATCCCAAAGACTTTTCCCTTTCTTGATTTTTCCAACCTTTAAAGCAATGTAAAGATGAAATCTTTTAGCTTGAAAACTCTTTTGAAAACTTGTATTAAAACACTAGAGAAGATAGAATTTTAGCTCTTGAAATTCTTATTAAAAACCAACTTCAAATGGGGTATTTATAATCCCCCAAGAAAATCTGCCCGTTGGCAGCTGGAAAGGGCCAGAATGCCCTCCGTCGACCGTCGACCGGCCGGTTGACCGGCCAACGGTCAAAAAATCGACCGTTGAGCCCTCCGGTCGACTGCCCGGTCGACCGTTCCAGATTCAGAGAGCAATTATCTCTTGGCCGGTTGACCGCCCCGTCGACCGGGCCAAGGCTTATGGTCGACCGCCCCCACCCGAGAGTGGGGTGACTTCAGTCGGTCGACCGCACGGTCGACCGGCCAAGCCAACTTGGCCTTTGCGCACGTCTCATGCACATCGGTCGACCGGTGCGGTCGACCGCCAGAGCCTGGCAGTTGATTTTTAGAACATAAAAACTTGTCTTTTTATTGTCAAATAAATCCCATAAAATCTTTAAAATTCTACAAAAATAGGTTCTTGTTATATCTTTGAAATACAAATATGTGTGACAAAAATTCAACACATATTTCAAATTATTTGAACCATTTTTTTGACTTGGAAAATTTGTCTTAAACCAAAAATGGTATTTTCTTGAAATCAAACTTCTAAAGGAAAATACAGTTTTTCTATAAACTTGTATAAATACATGATTAAGACGAGAAAGGTGTATTAAAATGTAATCGATGTATCCCTTTCTTATCTCCGCTATAGCATAAGGCTATACCGAGTCGATTCTCAGGGAGAGCTAGCGATAGAAGCGTTACGAATCGTAGTGAAGTTGTTAAACGAGAATTCTTCTATGCTAATAAAAATAATGAATCAAATGAAAAAGAAACTAAAGAAAGGATGGATATGTTCATGGTGAAAAAGTCGGAAAAGAAATCAAGAAGAGGATTTGGTATTCACACTAAAAGAAATGAAATGGAAGATAACGAACCATGACTAGCTTACCTTACTACCTCACCAATACTTACTAAACTCCGTGATAGTGAAGGCGTGCCTCATGTTGTCACTCCATTGGTGTAGGTTTCGTCTTGCGTGTTGATCTAATTACTTTCTCATGTAGATGAAGGGTGGTTTAACCCATCGGAGAAGAGAAGACCATCCAACTTGCAAGATGAAATATAGCAATCACCCATGAGTTAGTGAAGATGGCAAGGCTAGTGGTTAGCTAGTACATGGTAGAGAAATTAGCTACAAGCCATTAATGAAGAAAAACAAAGCATGAAGTAAATTGCAAGGAATTAAAGAAAGCAAGTAAAGAAAGCACATAAAGAAAGCAAGTAAACTAGAACCAAGCTCAAGTAGAGGAAGGAGAATGGATGAATCCTTGTTGCTTCAAGTTCTCACACCTTGATTACACAAGCTCTCTCTCTCTCACAATCTCTCTCTTTTACAAAGTATCTAGGGAAGAAGAAGATCATAGAGAGCTACAAAAATCCTAGAGAAAAATAAAAAATACAAAGCTTTACACTAATCTCTCTCTCTTCTCTGTTCAGTCTTTGCTCGCAGGTCCAGGTGAAGTATTTATAGGCCCCAGGTGAAGGATCCAGAAGCTAGTTTGTTGGCGCAAAATCCGGATCTAAACGACCCTGTAACTGCCGCCAGGGCGCGGCAAGATCCCAGATCTGGCGGCAGAATCTGGGCCGTTGAGCCCAGATTTTCTGTTGGGATCTGGTTGTTAGGTGGTTAGCTACGTGGCCTTCTGGATTCTTCATTGGGTGCGCGGATCTTTCTGAATCTTGATTTCAAATCTTGAGCTTTATCTTGATCTTGGATTAATCACTTTAACTATTGCTAATTAAAGTGATTATTGGCTCTCTCTCCATTAGAGTGTGTACCTGCAAATATATAGAGAAGATGAGTAAAAATCATATATTTATTTATTAAATGCATGGGAATTATGAGGTAAAATATGCACATTTGTGTCACAATCACACCCCCACACTTATTCTTTTGCTCGTCCCGAGCAAAACAAAGAAAAAGAAAAGAAAATCCTAACTACCAATTTTATTACACCACTTTCGCAGGTGACGCGATTGCACTGAGCATGTGCAACAAGCCGTTAAACCTCTAGGTTACCCTAGAGGAGGAGTGTTGTCTCCTGAGGGTTTTCAGCGGATTACACCCACAAAATCCATAAAGAAAGAAAACAAATGTTAGTATTTTGAAACGCATTTTGAACAAGAGACATGTTTACGAACTATTTTTGCAAAAATATAAGTGATCCTAGGTCATAAGTCCACCTATAATCATTCTTCCTTAAACTTAGTCTCCATGCAAGATCTTGTTTTCAATTAAGGTAAGACTTCAAAATTGGATTGAATATTTTATCTTTCATAAAACCTAGATAATATGCACACCGTGCTCGTGAAGATTTCTGGGATTTCAACTCCAACCATCAAGCCATTTATTTATTTATATATATATATATTTTTTTTTCTTTTTCTTTTTTTTCTTCCCTTAGTCTAGGCTTTCTAGTTTACCCTTGTAGCGAGCCTTTAACCGATGACTCCCAAACCAGACGGTCTTAGGGCACCAGATGAGAAAACATCCCTCGGGTTTAAGGTCTCGAGTAAAAAAGGCCACATAACTAAGGGGGATTATTTATTTCCTTTACCACCATTAGGCGTGAATAATCATGCTTCTTGAGGCATAATTCTCCAGCTTAATAGGTGATGTTTTATTTATATATATTTTTTCTTTTTTTTTCTTTTTTTTATTTATATGGCATTTTTGGTCTTTGTCTCCATCCCAAGAAATGTGTAAGTGTAAAGTGCATATTATCTAAGGCAAAAAATGCAAGATAAAAATATCTTCTCAATTTTACTTAGCCTATAATTTCAAACAAGATCTATTATTTCAACTAGGTTTAAGGTGTCATAATTAAGGCTTTCTTAATTTCTAAGATACATCTTAATTTTCTTAAAAATAGATCAAAACTTTGTCTCTTATTTCAAAAAGTTTTTTTTTTATTATTTTTTTTATTTTTAATTTTTTTAAAAGAAAAGGTAAAATCTAAAAAGAAAGGGGAAAATCTAGAAAAAAGATAAAATCTAAAAATGGAAGACCTAAAAATGAAAATCCTAAAAAATAAAATCCTATAAAGAAAATAAAAAGTCCTATGTTAGTACATACCCCCCATACCTATCTCATGCATTGTCCTCAATGTATGCAAGATGAAATGATGCATGAAATAGGTACAGTAAAAAGTCACTCCCTTCGTCGCTTTGGACCCACAGTAGTACTGGGTCCTGCCGACTGTGTCCTCCTCAACCTCGCCTCAATGCCCTCTAACCTAGAGGATTGCTCCTCTAACCTGGATGATTGTTCCTCCATCTTCTTCCTCAGCCTCACTTGACCCCTAAAAATCTTCTTCATGCCCTTCCAGATGGAGGACATGAAGGCATGTGTATCATGTGGGGGTCCTGCCTCCACATGAATTTAAGATCAAAAAGCAGTAAAAAGGAGAGATTTGAATTCGAACCACCCCCGGAATTTGTGGGGGGAAGAAATTTGATCTCTGCAGTGGGTTCAGGAAGCTCTGAATGAGGAGACAGCACCAGATCGATCGTAAGCTTGTGAAATCGATCGGAGCAGACGCTGGCGGCGCTCAGGATGCTGCAGGAAAGCCGCAGATGCGCGGCTGGAGTCGCGGTTTTGCGGCAGATCGGAGAGATCTGATGAAGGGAAAAGTTTGCCGAGGCGGCGCTTTGAGAGACTTTTACAGATATTAGGATATTTTTCTCGTGTGAGGGAAGAAGTGTGTGAAAGAGGGCTATTTATAGAAGGGAAAGAACTTTTAGAATCCCACTTCTATCCCTAGGTTAAAAACGAATTTACCCTAGGGAATTGGAAGTTTTGAAAAGAGCTTTGACCCTAGGGACTTTGAATATGAAGAAACCTAGGAATTTAGAAAAATTTTGAATTTGGAAAGTGTGGAAACTCCTTTTAGCATAAAAATCCCTCCTCATTTTTTATTTCTTTTTTTTTATTAATTTCTAAAAGAAGTGTAAAAGAAAGAAAATCTAAAAACTCTAAGTTAGTAAAGAAGGAGAAAAATTACCATAAGGTGGTGGTTCCGGCGGCGGTCTGATTGGTCCATGAAACATGGCCCAATCATTATTACGTTGGGTTTTGCAGAACCACCAAAAATATCAGGAATATGACCCACTAAAAAGATGAATCCATGAAGGAGCTTTATTAAGTACATGACCCCATCTAATTTCCATTTTTTCCAAATAATTTCGGAGTCAAATTTATCAACGCCCTTGTCCCAGAATGATGTATGAAATGACAGAACAGTTGACTTGGACTCAGGAAGAACTGACTCAGGAAGGTGACTGCAATCAAGTAAAGGTTCAGGAGTCAAAGTGAATTCTGGAATTGGGTCCAAGTCAAGAAATGAAAACTCAAGTCCACATGTATTGTCCAACAATGGAATGTGACTATCAAAATTGGTGATTCAAGTTCAGGAGGGATGAGAATCAAAACTGACTCTAAAATGTTGCTCAAATTGGGTAACATAACAGGAGTCAATAATGATTTAGGAATTTGAATTAGATCACAAGGTTGAGAGTCAAAGTCACATTCCATATTGAGTTCAATTCCACAAAAATGAGAACTTGCCAATTTATCAATAGATCTTCAAAAAGGTATAATTGGTCAAGTTCGACATGATCCTTAAAGATGGGTGATTCAACTTCATTGTGAATTGTGACAGGATCCAATGTCGACTCCGGAAAAAGATTGAAGTCAGGTAAAGATACCGGAGTCATTATTGAATCAGGAAGAAGGATCGAATCACGAAGTTGGGGTTCAAGATCATATTCCTCATGTAATTCAATTCCACAAAAATGTGAACTTGCCAATTTATCAATATGACTTTCAAAAGTATGGAATTGGTCAAGTTCAATATGATCATCAAGGAATATTGGTGATTCAATTTCACAATGGATGGGTACTGGATTCAATAATGACTCGGGAAATGAAGTGAATTTATGTGAAGACACCGAAGTCATAATTGAATCAGGAAGTAGAATTGAATCATCAAGTGAAAGTTCAGGATCATGTTCATGTTCAAGTTTAATTTCAGGAAAAGGAAAACTTGCCAAATCGTCAATGGGATCTGAAGTTTGGACAAGTTCAGGTGGTTGTGCTGAAATTGAATCTTGATTTCCAAGACTACATGACTCATCTTCTTTAAGAGAGTGGCTAGTGACATTAGAAATAGGATGAAGAGTTTGGATCATCACTCTATGTCACGATTTCTAGCATTTTGAGCATGAGTCTTTCTTCAAGCATCTTTCCATAATTGATGATTTCATTGTTTTGATAAAAAGATGAAGTGTTGTCTTGGAAGTGATGGTAAAATTGTGAGTCCATTAGATTTGGTGAGTGTTGTTTGGACTCAAGCAAGAATTCCTTACTCGTTCCCCAAGCAGATGGTTGTTTATTATAATAAGGTGGAACTGAGTAAGACTCTTGAGAATACTGTGGAATTGGAGGGGCAAATGTTTCTTGAAGTTGTTGCTCGACCCTCTGTAAATTGGCTTCTATACTCCTGAGTAACTCAGATTTTTCTTCAAATGGTGGTTCAGAAAAAGAGTATATGAAGCGGAATCGGGAAATGAATACTGTGGACAAGGTGAATATGGTGGACAAGGAATTTGAGAATTTGACTCGGGGTACGTGAATCCCCAATTACTCGGTGAAGAGTTGAAATTATCTTGGAAATTATAGTTATCAGATGGGGGTATGGGTCATATTGATTCGGATAAGGCCAACCCGGTGTATTTGGTTGGTGCATATTATAAAACACCCGGGTTGGAATTATCCGAATATGGAGTCGGTGTGAAATATGGATTATTATTAGGATAGAAAGAATTGTTGAATGCCATATCACACAAAAAAAATCACAAACAAAAAGAAAAATCAAACAACAAACAAAAAGAAGAGAAAAAAATCAAAACCAAGCCAAAAGAATGGTTGACCTAGACCTAGACGACTCCTAACTGATTAGATCGTCCACGGGAGGTTTAGTGTAGACGTAGACCACAAGTTAATCAGCCAGGGAAGGGCAAGGTTGGTGGGAGGTTTTCCGTCAGAGACGTTCCTTAATTAAGTAACCAGCAACCTTCGGGCTTTCGGCCCTCAATCCCTTTCCTAGACACTGATTTTGCAAGAGTCTATTTCCAACACTTTTCCCCCTTAGGATAATCTCCTAGATGAGTCCGAGATGTCCCTAGGGCCAACGTCTATTTTTTTATTTAAATTAGGCTTGGGTTAGTGAGTGCTTGGGAAAATGATTTGCGGGCTAAGGAAAGGGTAATGAAATCCCCCACCTTATCTTATTTATGGGTTATGCCCTTAAAATTGAATTGTGCAAGTGTACAAGAAATATAACTAGAATTCACTCAAAGCATGAAAATCAAGCAAGAGATGATTCCTAGTCTACATGCAATGCAAAACGTACCTTGCCTCCAGCACTCTTCAACAGTAAAAGTAAAGAATTGAAAGACACGTGCCTAAAAATGCAAATGTCTAAACAATTTTTAACAATTTCAACCAATTTTTTACTGTTGATTAAATTAGCAGGTAATAGGTGAAAAATACAGGATTTCAAGTATAGCAGCAGATGTATTTTGCAGAGAAGCAAGCCCTGCAGAAATTAGGTCAGTAGTGAGCTCAGTATTGCCGCAGATCTGCGGCACAATCCCGGAATCTGCGGCAAAACTGAGGGATCCTGGTCTCTGCTTTCGAGAGCAGAGGCCCAGGTCCACTTATATGTATACTGCAATGCAAATTTTCTTGTTTTCTTCTCCTGTAACCTGTAACAGAGAAGAAGATTCGTTTAGTTCTTCACTTTAAAGAAAATCCGTTGCTCTCCCCGGCAACGGCGCCATTTTGATTAAGACGAGAAAGGTGTATTAAAATGTAATCGATGTATCCATTTCTTATCTCCGCTATAGCATAAGGCTATACCGAGTCGATTCTCAGGGAGAGCTAGCGATAGAAGCGTTACGAATCGTAGTGAAGTTGTTAAACGAGAATTCTTCTATGCTAATAAAAATAATGAATCAAATGAAAAAGAAACTAAAGAAAGGATGGATATGTTCATGGTGAAAAAGTCGGAAAAGAAATCAAGAAGAGGATTTGGTATTCACACTAAAAGAAATGAAATGGAAGATAACGAACCATGACTAGCTTACCTTACTACCTCACCAATACTTACTAAACTCCGTGATAGTGAAGGCGTGCCTCATGTTGTCACTCCATTGGCGTAGGTTTCGTCTTGCGTGTTGATCTAATTACTTTCTCATGTAGATGAAGGGTGGTTTAACCCATCGGAGAAGAGAAGACCATCCAACTTGCAAGATGAAATATAGCAATCACCCATGAGTTAGTGAAGATGGCAAGGCTAGTGGTTAGCTAGTACATGGTAGAGAAATTAGCTACAAGCCATTAATGAAGAAAAACAAAGCATGAAGTAAATTGCAAGGAATTAAAGAAAGCAAGTAAAGAAAGCACATAAAGAAAGCAAGTAAATTAGAACCAAGCTCAAGTAGAGGAAGGAGAATGGATGAATCCTTGTTGCTTCAAGTTCTCACACCTTGATTACACAAGCTCTCTCTCTCACAATCTCTCTCTTTTACAAAGTATCTAGGGAAGAAGAAGATCATAGAGAGCTACAAAAATCCTAGAGAAAAACAAAAAATACAAAGCTTTACACTAATCTCTCTCTCTTCTCTGTTCAGTCTTTGCTCGCAGGTCCAGGTGAAGTATTTATAGGCCCCAGGTGAAGGATCCAGAAGCTAGTTTGTTGGCGCAAAATCCGGATCTAAACGACCCTGTAACTGCCGCCAGGGCGCGGCAAGATCCCAGATCTGGCGGCAGAATCTGGGCCGTTGAGCCCAGATTTTCTGTTGGGATCTGGTTGTTAGGTGGTTAACTACGTGGCCTTCTGGATTCTTCATTGGGTGCGCGGATCTTTCTGAATCTTGATTTCAAATCTTGAGCTTTATCTTGATCTTGGATTAATCACTTTAACTATTGCTAATTAAAGTGATTATTGGCTTTCTCTCCATTAGAGTGTGTACCTGCAAATATATAGAGAAGATGAGTAAAAATCATATATTTATTTATTAAATGCATGGGAATTATGAGGTAAAATATGCACATTTGTGTCACAATCAATACAAAAATATGATATTTAAACAACTTTGGAGCATATAGTATATGGATAGAATCCAATATACATGAAAGAGATATATATCAATATTTTTGACATTAAATCAGAAAATAAGTTTTGTTTAAATACGAAACCCAAATACATGAATAGGTTATCACAATAAGCTTTCTTTAGAATATGAAGCATACATGTATATAGATCAAATCTAATATACATTAAACCATGTAAACTTGTTTTGATTCAATTATATTCATGAAAACCAAGATCGGTTAAACCGAAAACCAAAACCAATAAACATGAAACTTAAAACAAGTGTGTGTGTTGTGAACTTGAGCATATCACACATCTAATCTTTAACAATGGATCTAAACTAACTATTCTAAAATAAACCGAGGTCTTCTTGTAGAGCGCCGTCTCTAAATCGACTCGATCCAAACGTGATCCACCGAGCTTGACTCTAACGAATGCTAGATATGAACTTTGACGCTCGAGCTCTTGAATCACCATGTGAAAGCTCCAAAACACTTTTGTTGAAGCTAATAACCTACTAATATCTTGGTTAAATATCTGAAACTAAATATCACAAGATTATTAGTAAACTATAACTATATGAGTTAATCATCATCAAAACTAGAGTGGAAGGCCTCTGGGCCAACAATCTCTCCCTTTTTGAAGATGACAAAAATCTTAGAGTTATATATGCATGGATTAAAGTTAAGCTTCAAAGAAGCTCCCCCTTAACTCATGCATAGTAATAAACAATAAGATATGCAATGAATGGTAAACAGGAATATGCATAAACATGTATAAAATAATGAAATAAATATGCTCTATATATTAAATTTTTAAAATAAATTCCTTTTTCCCCTTTTTAAAATAAACACGTTCTTAAATACCAATTGAAAATATAAACTTAAAGTAACCATGTTCTTTAAATAATTGCTCTTGATACCAATAAAAATTTCAATTAAAAGCTTTATCAATAAAAACAATAAAAGCTCTTGATACCAATCAATAAAGCTCTTGATACTAATTGAAAGATAATCAATAAAAGCTCTTGATACCAACAATAAAAATTTTAATAAAAGTTCTTGATACCAATAAAATAAAAAAACAAAATATGTTCTTGATACTAATATCCATGCTCTTGATACCAATATCAACAAAACATCAAAACATCAAACAAACTCTCTTGATACCAATATGAAACAAACTTTGATATAAACTTACAAATAAACAATAAACATGCATATAAACACAAATACTTCTCCCTTTTTTGTCAATCATCAACAAAGGGGTTAAAGTAAACAATAAAACAATGTTCTCCCCCTTTTTGTCTGAAACAAAAAAAAATCAATAAGGGGTGAAATCAAATCAAAACATTATGATACCATTTGAAAAAAATATCAATTTAGTGCATCATGATATCAATTGAAAATAAATAAAACATACCAATTAAAAGTACATAAAATAAATATTTTTAATATAAATTTAAATAAACATGTCTATATTATACCAATTGAAAGTAAATAAAACATAAAAAATTTTGATATCAATTGAAAGGTGTAAACATATAGGTAATCTTGATAGCAATTGTAAAAATTAGTACCAATTGAAAATATTTTACACTTTTGATACCAATTTGAAAAACATAAACCAATCTTTTTGGTTTAAACACAAAACTCATTTTACAATAGAGATACCAAATAGAGAACAATATCAATTTAAAGTGTTTGATACCAATATTGAAAATGAAACATATATCAATTGAAAACGATTTTCAATAAGAGTGAATGATACAAAAAAAAAATCAATATCATTTTTCAATCATTTTTCAATATAAAGTGTGGGAGTAAAATACCAAAGGTAAACAAAACCAATTAAAAGGTGAAATATGAATTTTCTCCCTCTTTATAAAATGCCAAACAAAATGATGCATAAGCTTGTATAAATTGAAACATAATCAATTGAAATATAATAGTCATTTAAGAAATCAAGCTTAGCATAACCAAAATTTGTGCTCAAAGATATAGAGATATAGTAAGCACAAATAATATATATATGTATGGGAAATTAATTACGAATCAAAATTGATACTATTTGAAGTGTAAGCATACATATATAAAAATATATATGAGTATACAAAAAGAATGTCAATAGTGATACCAATTGAAAAGATTCAATGATACCAATTGAAAGTATAATAAGAATCAAGTGTATAACTCATATTCTCTACCACCCATTTATGCACATGTTTAAATAGATTTTCAATTAAGAGCATACAAGGCATGGTCGCCTAACCAACCGACCTTAGAAGGGTAGGGGTTTTCAAAAATAAGTTTGAAAATAATATAACACTTTTGAAAACTCTACCAAATGAAGAATACGAACTAGTTATAAGATAAAATTATAAACTAGTACGAAATCCTTCAAGTAAGGAATAAAATAAAAATATATTCCATAAAACATGAAAATCATTAAACCAATGTCACTCAAAATTTATATAGCACATATAATATTCATAAAATAAAATCATGAGAAAACATCAAGTGATATGAGTGTACAAGTTTTGTGAAAGACATAGTCATGGAAATAGGCAATAAGCTCAATATAAAAATCATTAAAACTAGAAATCCTTGAAGGTATATGTATGTCTTGTACAAACTAGAGTATATATATATATCCAAAAATGAACGAGTCTACAAAAGTATATGCATGAAGGTAAGTGGCTCAAGGATGTATATGTATAACTAATAGTTTAGATAAAATAGATATATACATGAAGTTAAACATAAACATGAAAAACATGGGAATACAAGTCAAAATGTATGAATCATCAAAACTAGACTATACTAGTACATCTAATAAGTATAAATGAGCAATCAAGCACAAACATATAATAATCTATTTGTGGCTCACAAGTTGTACAAGTATTATCCAAGTTTTAATGAAAACTAACATCCAAACATGTAATCACAATATGAAGCATAGAAATCAAAACAAAACTCATATGATCTTTATGATAAATGCATATGCATTAGATCTATGATATACACAATAGCTAAAACAAATGTGAGAATCACAAAAGTATAAATCCATATGGTTCATGGCATAGAAGTAACTTGTTTCTTTTGAAACATAGATTCCAAACGTGTATGGTTCATGGCACAATGGTTCAAAGTGGAGCCCAAACAATCAATACTCTTCTTAAGCATAGACATATCATTTTCAATCATTGAAGAAGAGGTGCATGCAATAGGTGAGCTAGAATGTGAAGCTATGGCAAACATGTGTATCTAAATCATTTTTCAAAGAAACATTTTCTTTTATAATAAAATCAAGTTTTGAAGATAAGATCTCATTTTTCTTCAAAACATCATTGCAATCATTTTTACTTTTCAAAATTTCATTTTCCTTTAGGGCAAGGTCAAGTTGGGATTTAAGTGAGTCATGTTCACTTGAAATCTCTTCCTTCTCTTGTAAAGTCAAATCAAGTTTTGAAAATAAATCTTTATTTTCTTTGTTAAGTCCTAGACTTTTCTTTTTCAAAAGATTATATTTTTCAAGCAATTTTTCACAAACAATTGAAAGTTCTTCATTCAAAGCATTTGCATCAATATAATCATTACTAGAAGAACTAGCATCATCATCATCTAATTGAGATTCCGAATATACCTCAAGGGAGTCATTCCCTTGGACCATGTAGCATTGTTACTCGGATTCTCCACTAGATTCATCCTCCACAAAGGTTGGCGTTTGAAGCTTGGAGGAGGTCAAAATGTTCCACACTACAAAGGCGGAATCATAGTTAGAAACTATCATATGATATTCTTTGTTAAGCGTGCTTCTAAGTGCCTCAAGGGCTTGCATTGGCCTCTATATGCTTGCTATTACCAAGATAGGATTTCTTGGTCGCGGCAAGGAAAACATGCAAGCCTAGAATTTTTAGGTACATGGACATCCTAGCCTTCCAAACAACAATGTTGGAAGTATCAAACATAGGAGGGGTCATATAGTCCATAAGTGTGTGTAAACAATATAAGTGTGCAAAAGCAAATGATAGATAGCAAAACCAAGATCACACTCCTAGGTGGTTAAACCTAATATCAGGAGCATAGGCTCTGATACCAATTGAAAGTACACCTAGAGGGGGGTGAATAGGTGTACGGCTAATCTAATGAACAATAATGTGAAAATTTAAAACTAATTGCAACACACTTAATGTGACCAAAGAGTATAGCCGAATTCCCAGTGAAGGGCTCTGGACTAACTCCTCTTGATTCCTCTGAATAAGAGTTGAGGTGCTATATGAAGCTCTCTTGGTTAAACACAAGTGAGGCACACAAACAAACCAAGCATGTATATAATATGACAATATGAATCAATGCACAATGTAAGAGAGAGAGAGAGAGAGAGTAAGAGAAAGTGGATCAAACACAAATACCAAGATATGTTTCAAGGTTCGAGTATATAACTCTACGTCCCCGCCTTCACAAAAAAGGATTTCCACTAACTCGTCCACACAGGACTTCCCACATAGGGAACTTCCACTGAGAATTTTGAGCAATACAATAACTAGGAGTACACAACTCCTCTCTCAAACATAACACAACCTCTATACTTGAGGCTAGGCACAAAGCCACCACGAACACAATCACCTCACACTTGAGGGATTCCAACACAATCTCCACCTCTCACTAGAGGGAGCCAAACAATATTTCACAATCACCTCTACACAAGAGGGATACCAACTCAATCACCTCTCACTAGAGGGATATCACAAAGATGGAAGGTTTACAACTTGGTGGTCTATCTCAACCATAAACCAATTCTTTTCCCACAAAACAAAGATCCTAATAGATAGGATAGTAGATGAGCTCAAGTGTGAGAAATAAAGAGTTTGGAAATCAAAAACACAAAGAAAAACTCTTGAGAAAACTTCTAGAATGAATATAAAGTGAAGATCAAAAACTATCCCAAAGACTTTTCCCTTTTCTTGATTTTTCCAACCCTTTAAAGCAAAGTAAAGATGAAATCTTTTGGCTTGAAAACTCTTTTGAAAACTTGTATTAAAACACTAGAGAAGATAGAAATTTTAGCTCTTGAAATTCTTATTAAAATCAACTTCAAATGGGGTATTTATAACCCCCCAAGAAAATCTACCCGTTGGCAGCTAGAAAGGGCCAGAATGCCCTTCCGGTCGACCGGCCGGTCGACGGCCAACGGTCAAAAATCGACCGTTGAGCCCTCCGGTCGACCGTGCCACATCCAGAGAGCAATTGCTCTCTGGTCGGTCGACCGCCCAGTCGGCCGGGCCAAGGCTTACGGTCGACCGCCCGGTCGATCGTCCCCACCCGAGAGTGGGGTGACTTCAGTCGGTCGACCGGCCAAGCCAACTTGGCCTTTGTGCACGTCTCGTGCACATCGGTCGACCGGTCCGATCGACCAACCACTGGTCCGGTCGACCGTTCCGGTCGACCGCCAGAGCCTGGCAGCTGATTTTCAGAACTTAAAAACTTATCTTTTTATTGTCAAATAAATCCCATAAAATCTTTAAAATTCTACAAAAATAGGTTCTTGTTATATCTTTGAAATACAAATATGTGTGATAAAAATTCAACACATATTTCAAACTATTTGAACCATTTTTGTGACTTGAAAAATTTGCCTTAAACCAAAAACGGTATTTTCTAGAAACCAAACTTCTAAAGGAAAATACGGTTTTTCTATAAACTTGTATAAATACAAAAACATGATATTTAAACAACTTTGAAGTATATAGTATATGGATAGAATCCAATATACATGAAAGAGATATATATATATCAATGTTTTTGACATTAAATCTGAAAATAAGTTTTGTTTAAATACAAAACCCAAATACATGAATAGGTTATCAAAATAAGCTTTCTTAAGAATATGAAGCATACGTGTATATAGATCAAATCTAATATACATTAAACCATGTAAACTTGTTTTGATTCAATTCTATTCATGAAAATCAAGATCGGTTAAACCGAAAACCAAAACCAATAAACATGAAACTTAAAACAAGTGTGTGTGTTGTGAACTTGAGCATATCACACATCTAATCTTTAACAATGGATCTAAACTAACTATTCTAAAATAAACCGAGGTCTTCTTGTAGAGCGCCGTCTCTAAATCGACTCGATCCAAACGTGATCCACCGAGCTTGACTCCAACGAATGCTAGATATGAACTTTGACGCTCGAGCTCTTGAATCACCATGTGAAAGCTCCAAAACACTTTTGTTGAAGCTAATAACCTACTAATATCTTGGTTAAATATCTGAAACTAAATATCACAAGATTATTAGTAAACTATAACTACATGAGTTAATCATCATCAAAACTAGAGTGGAAGGCCTCTGGGCCAACAGAAAATAAGGGTACCAAAGTCAACAACTCCATTATTTGATGCAGGTACACACCAAGACTCCAAGACGTAAGGAGCGGTGGTATCTTGATAGCGGTTGCTCAAGGCACATGATGTGGGACATCAACAATTTTGCAACCCTATCAAGGTACGATGAAGGTGGTACCGTCACCTTCGGAAATAATTCTAAGGGTAAGATTATCAGTATAGGTAACATCAAGATTGGTACACTCCCTTAATTGAAAATATTGTTTTAGTTGATAGTTTTAAACATTATCTACTTAGTATTAGTCAACTATGTGATTTCAAAGTTGTTTTTGATGATTCTTCTTGTAACATTTTTTATTGTAAAACCAATGATTGCATTCTTTTCGGATTTCATGAAAATAATGTATATATTATTGATGTGTTAAATCTAGATTGCAAAGCTAAATGTTTTAATGCTTTTGATGAGGATTCATGGTTATGGTATAGAAGATTAGGCCATGTATCTTTTGACCATCTTTCTAGAATCAATTCTAAGGAATCGATGAAGGGTATTCCTTACTTGAAGTTTAAAAAGGACCGCATTTGTGATGCGTGCCAACTTGGAAAACAAATCAAGTCCTCTTTCAAATCAATCAAGGATATCATGACATCTAGGCCATTAGAATTAATCCACATGGATTTTTTTGGTTCTATTAAAACTAAAAGTTTAAATGGAAATCGCTATGTTTTTGTTTTAGTTGATGATTTTTCCCGTTTTACATGGATTTTCTTTTTGGAACATAAAGGTCAAGTTTTTTCGCATTTTAATGTTTTTCGAAAAAGGGTTGAAAAGGAAAAAGGTTTTTCGGTTTTGCGCATAAGAAGTGATAGAGGTGGTGAGTTCATCAACCAATCCTTCATCACTTATTGCGAAGAAAATGAAATTAAGCATGAATTGTCTTGTCCTAGAACTCCACAACAAAATAGAGTCATTGAAAGAAAGAATCGTACTCTTCAAGAAATGGTCAGGATTATGATTAGTGAATACGGGCTCCCTCAATACTTATGGGCTGAGGCCGTAAACACCGCATGCTATATATCGAACAGAATTTATTTTTGTAAAAATTCTTCTAAAACATCTTTTAAAATCTATTATTCAAGAAAACCCAATGTTTCATATTTTAGAGTTTTTGGATGCAAATATTTTATTTTGAATATCAAAGATAACTTGAGTAAATTTGATGCTAAAGCTTTGGAAGCTATTTTTGTTGGTTATTCTAATACTAGCAAAGCTTATAGAGCATTCAATAAATCCTCTCTTACAATTGAAGAATCTATGCATGTTAAGTTTGAAGAATCTGATACTTTTGTTAAGAATATTATAGAGATTGACACTTTAGATGAAGACATAGAGAAAGTATTCTTGGTGGACTCACCCACCCAAGAAGACAAGCAAAAACTTAATGGTGAAGTTCAAGAGGATGAAGTGAAACCATCTTAACCACTTCCAAAAGATTGGAGATATGTTACAAGTCATCTCAAAGATCTCATCATAGGTGATGTATCAAAGGGAGTATCTACTCACTCCAAACTCCATGATTTGTGTGGTCAGCTTTCATTTTCCATATTGAACCCAAAAATATTCTCGAAGACGAGGGCGACTCATATATTGGTTGCTTACAATGCAAGAAGAGCTCAATCAGTTTGAGCGCAACCAAGTTTGGCATCTCGTTTCTAGACCCCGTGATAGACCAACAATTGATACTAAATGAATTTTTAGGAACAAGTTGGATCAGTCGGGAAATATTGTTAGGAAAAAAGCTAGACTAGTGGCCAAAAGTTACACCCAAATCGAAGGAATCGATTTTGACGAAACTTTTGCACCCTTAGCCCGGCTCGAAGCTATACACACTTGCTTTTGCTTCTTATAAAAATTTCAAACAGTTTCAAATGGATGTCAAAAGCGTATTTTTAAATGGTTTTATTGAATAGGAAATATATGTTGAACAACCTCCCGAGTTTGTTGATCCTATACATTCAAATTTTGTTTTCAAACTAGATAAAGCTTTGTATGGTCTAAAACAAGCTCCTAGAGCTTGGTATGAAAGACTTTCAACTTTTCTTCTTTTAAATGGTTTTGTTAAAGGTAAAGTAGATACTACTTTGTTTACTAAGCATGTTGATAGTGACATTCTCATTATTCAAATTTATGTTGATATAATTTTTGGATCTACTAACGATATATTTTGCAAAGAGTTCGAATCATGTATGCATAATGAGTTTGAAATGTCTATGATAGGAGAGCTAAACTACTTCCTTGAACTCCAAATCAAGAAAAAGAGTGATGGAATCTTTATAAGTCAAGTCAAGTATACAAAGGAACTCATCAAGAAATTCAGACTTGAAGGGACAAAGACTAGCAACACTCCCATGGCTACCACAACCAAACTTGATAAGGATGAACAAGGTAAAAGTGTAGACATAAAACTTTATAGAAGCATGATTGGTAGTTTGTTGTATTTAACGGCAAGTAGGCCGGATATCATGTTTAGTGTATGTCTTTGTGCTAGATTTCAATCTTGTCCTAAAGAGTCCCACTTGATTGCGGTAAAACGCATTATTCGATACCTTAAGGGCACTATTGGAATGGGTTTATGGTATCCGAAGATCAGACAATTTTCAATGATGAGTTTTTCGGATGCTGACTATGCAGGTTGTAGAGTAGATGGAAGAGTATAAATGAACATGTCAGTTTCTAGAAACTTTTATTGTTTTATGGTCTTCCAAAAAATTAAATTCTGTAGCCCTCTCAACCATCGAGGCGGAGTATGTTGCTGCTGGGGCTTGTTGTACACAAGTCCTTTGGATGAAACATACTCTCCTTGATTATGATTTGCATTATGACCATGTTAAAATATTTTGTGATAATACTAGTACTATTCATATGACTAAAAATGCAAATCAACATAGTAAGACTAAGCACATAGAGATTCGATATCACTTTCTTAGAGATCATTATGAGAAAGGTGATATTGGAATTGATTATGTTTCTACTAAGTTTCAACTTGCAGATATTTTTACTAAACCACTTGATTTTAGTAGATTTTCTTTTATATGTGGTGAACTAAATGTTTGTATTATTGATTGATGAGTTTTTATGGTTGTTTACCCTTTTTGATGTATGACATAAAGGGAGAAGTATGGAAGTATGGGTTTGTTTTGATGTTTATCTCTTGTTTTAATGTTTATCTCATATATATTTTCTTGTTCTGATATTTATCTTCATATATGTTTCATGTTTTGTACTTAATAATAGAGCATCATTTAAGGGGGAGCTTTTACCTCCTTCCTATATTGTGTTTTATAACTTATATGTTTTGTCATCATCAAAAAGGGGAGATTGTTGGCCCAAAGATTACAATCCTCGGGTTATATGTTTTGATGATAACAAATCATATAAAAGCTATTTGGTACTAATAGAAGTTCAAGAATAAATTTCAAGTTGGTACAGGTATTGATGGTTCGATTCTCAAGCATGGGATATTAGGCTCTAGCTCAATCATTGCTCAACATCAAGTTTCAGAGACGTCTGCTTGTAGACTCATCTTGTAGATTTTTTTGTTAAAGATTAGTATATATATTTGAAGCTCAAATATACACACACACACTAAAATGCACATTTTTCAAAAGTATATTTTTGGTTCTCAAATTTTCTAAAATATTTTTTTATCAAGTTTAGAACTTATATCTAGTTGCTATATATGTTTCCTATCTTTCAAAATCCAAACAAAAATATTTCAAAATTTTATATATCTTCAAAAAGAGTTTTCAAAACTGTTTTGGCCTAGGTCGATCGACTGGGTGGTCGACCGTGCCTATTACAGGCCAGAACGATCGACCGCATGGTCGACCGGAGTTCTGGCAATGGAGGTGTGCATGTTGTGCATGTTCCCGGTCGACCGGGCATTCGACCGGTCCCTGTTACGGTCGACCGAGCGGTCGACCAACTGTAATCAGGTTAGCCTCAGTTTGTCACAGTCAACCGACTGGTCGACCGGAGGACTAACGGTCAGATTTTTTGAATCTGCCGGTCGACCGCTAGTCTGCCAGTTTGGCAGAAACTGTTATTTTTAAATACTATTTTTAAAACATGTTTAAAATAAAAACGTGGAAAGCTGTAATAAAGGGTCAAATTCTTCCTCTTTTATGCTGGTAAAACTATTCTATGTTTACTCTTCTAAAACCTACATATATGGGTCATTAGGGTTGAGTCACAACAACAACAAAAATCAAAGTTTTGAGATTTCAAGTGAAAGAGTTTTTTGTTTTCAGTTTTGTGCTATTATTTTCAAAAGTCTTCTTCAAATTTTGGTTCCTAAAATCTCTCTTCTATTTTTAATTTTCACTTACAAAATCTTGAGCTTCAATCTTATATATTATTCTCTAAGGTTTTGTAAAGAAGTATTTTTAAGAGAGAGTTTGTGGTCTTTTGATCACCCAGTGCTAATTGTATTGTTGCTACGCTACCTCTAGAGTAGAGGAGTGTGTTAGAGAGTTGTGTACTCCATAGTGGTTGTAATTCCTTTGGTGGAAAGTTCTAGTGGATTGGAAATTCTTCACGGTGATGAAGGCGGGGACGTAAAGCGGTGGATCTCTTTGTTTGCGATTGATTTCTTGCCTCTCTTATCTGCTTTATATTCATTCATTCATTATCGATCTATACTCATTACAATAAGATTACATTGAGAACCTTAAACTCTTATCTAGAGGAATCACGAGGAACAATTTCAGAACCCTTGAAGGGGTATACGGATTCTAATCTTACTTTGAGTGATCGTTTGCATCATCTCATTCTTATTTTGCATTGAATATTAAATTGATTAGCCTTACACCTATTCACCCCCCTCTACGTGTAATTTCAGACTAACCCAGGTAAAACTTGTTCTATTAGTCGACCAATCTCCTACCCTAGTCGACTATAGACAGTTTCTGACTGTTAATCAATTATTGATTTCTAGTATTTTATCCAATGTTCTGATTTTCAAATTTGAGTTGATAATTCCCTAACTGACCATAGATTTCACCTATAAATAGGGATATTGTCCTAGGATGAAAACACCAATTGAAAAAAATATTAGTTTTCTGTACAAACTCTGTTGAAAATTTCTGTTTTCTAAAAAACTAGTTTTCACTTCATTTCTTCACACAATTCCAATTCCATTGTGAAGAATTCTGGGAGTCCACCTATAAGAAATCTTGTTCATGATCACATATAAGTTTCAAGGCTTATAGGATATATTATAAACATTCAAAGAGAAGAGTTGTACAAGAGTATCTTCTTAGTGTAAAGAAGAGGTTACAAAGAGTTTGTTGGCCCAAAGGCCCATCACTCTAGTTTTGATGATGATCAACTCTTGTAATTATGGTACTAATGATCTTGTATTTATTTAGTCTCAGATTTGTGATCAAGATCTTAGTAGGTGTGTAGCTTCATTAAAGATTTAAAATCAAGTTTTGGAGCTAGCACGGTTTGATTCAAGAGCTTGTGCATCAAGACCACATCAAGTACTCAAGAGGAGTCTAGCTTGTTGATCAAGTTTGGACCAAGTCAAGAGGAGGAGAAGACTTCAAGTGAAGACATTCAAGATTAAGACTTGTGTCTAGGTTTGTTTTTATAAGATTTTGTTTTTAGAAAAATGTAAAGGATAGAATAGTTGGTGGATTGCTCAAGTATATCTCTTACACACACACACTCTTGATTTATATGTGTTTTCATAAAAGAATTTCTATTTTGAAAAATACAAAAGAGTTTTCATTTTGGAAAAATACCGTTTTGGTTTTTGGAATTCAAAGTATACATGTCTTTAACCAAAACCATGTTTAGTGCTTATTGTCAAAAACATAGATATTTCACCATGTATGTGTAGTGGATCATATCCATACACCTATGCTTTCAAAGTGTTTAAAATATCTTGTTTTTGTATTTGGAGAAGTTTTGGAAAAACTAATTTTGGAAAAATACAGTTTTTGTTTTTAGCCAAAATTTATAAGTTACAAAAATAGTTCAAATTGTTTGTAACATGTCTTGATTTTACTCAAACATGTTTGTATATCAAAGTATAATACTGAAACTATTTTTGTAGATTTTTCGTGAATTTATGGGATTTATTTAAGAAATAAAAACCAAGTTTTTCAATCCCAAAAATGTCCTGTCTGGCTTCTGCCGGTCGACCGAGTTAGGAGTCGGTCGACCGACGTGCACAGAACGTGCACACCAGATCTGCTGAAGGGCCGATCGATCGACCCGGTCGACCGTAGAAAGCTTCTGCTCTCTGGAAAGCCCCAGTCAACTGGGCTGGTCGACCGGCAGAGAGCTCTGCTCTCTGTTCCAGGCAGCGGTCGACCGACGCCCCAACGGTCAGAAATCTGACCGTCGGCGGTCGACTGGGCCGGTCGACCGTCAGCCGCCAGGGCTGAAAAATGCCCCAACGGCTTGTTTTTTCTAGCCCTATAAAATGGGATTTTTGGGGGTTGTTTTATACAAGATTTTTCAAGTGGTTTTGTACCAGTTTTTCCAACTCTTTTAAGAGGTTTTCTCCACTTGTATTTGAGCCAACTACTTCCATTCAGAAGGAGAGTTTATTAAGAGTTTTTAAAAGTGATTTTATTGAGTTTTCCTCCACCATTTCAATCCTAGTTTTCTCACACAAACACTTGAGCTATCCATTGCTATATCTACCTATAGGGTTATTTGTTTTGAGAGGATTTTAGGTGATCAAAGTGTTGTGAATACCAAAGTTCATCTTTGTACTTTGAGGAGGCGGACTTGGGTTCGCGGTGTTTCGAGTTCGTGTGTAAACTCTTTGTTTGAGGTGCGGCCTCGGCGAGCTAGTGAGCTTGCGGTGTGTTCTTATGGGAACGAGTGAAGGGACTAGAGAGTCCAAAGAGCTTGTAGGTGTTGCGGCACCAAGTGATCCGGTGGGATCGATTTTAGTGGAAATCCTTCATAGTGTTGAAGGCGGGGACGTAGAGCAAGTGTGCTCGAGCCTCGAAACAAATCTCCCGTGTTTGCGATTGCTCACTCTCTATCTCTTACTTGTTTATATCTTGCATGCTTATATTGCTTTCATCTTTATATGCTTGATATATATTGTGTGCTTAATTGTTATATGCTTGGGGATTATTTGCTAACACTTGTATTCAACCAAGAGAGCCAACGCGGCACCTCAACTCTTATTTAGAGGAATCTTGAGGAGTTAGTCCGGAGCCCTTCAAGGGAATCCGGCTACAGTCTTGTGTTATACGTGTTGTTTAGTTTAATAAGTTTTAATTCCGCATTATTGACCTTTAGATAAGCTCATCACCTATTCACCCCCCTCTAGGTGATTTACAATTGGTATCAGAGCCAAGTGCTCTTGATTTGCGTCTTACAACCTAGAGTTAAATATCCTCATTTTTTAGCTAATCACTATATTTGTACACACACCATGGACTTCATGACACCTCCCACCTTTGACATCCTAACATCCAAACTTAGAAGGTTAGGATGTCTTTGTACATCAAAGGCCTAGGTATTCATGTTATCTTGCCACTATTAAATATTTTTATTGTTTAAATGGCAAAAATATTGAGGCTAATGCAAAAGCCCTACATGCTTTGAAGAGTACCCTAAATGATAATTATTTATCTAGGGTTGCTAATCTTGATTCGAGTTTTGTAGTTTGGAATACCATACTCTTCCTTGGCAAAAAAGAACAATACTATGAGGGGAGTGACTCGAATGTTGGAAGTGACGCTTCCAACGTGTGCTACATGGTCCAAGGGGATAACCCCCTTGATGTAACTACTGAATCCGAGGTAGAAGAAGATGTTGATATGTCTTATAATGAGCTTGAATCATTTTGTCAACAACTTCTAGAAAAATATGAATTGCTTAAAAAGGATAATAAGAATTTAAAAAAGAAATTTGATTGCATGATAAAAGAAAATGATTCTTTTAAAAACAAGGTTGCATGCTTTGAAAAAGAAAATGAAAATTTGAAAAATGAAAATGTTTCCTTGCTTTCTAAATTGAATGATCTTTGTGAAGGAAACACTACTTTGAAAAGAGATTGCTTTAATTGAAAATACATCTTTAAAAAGAAAAATTGTTGAAAAAGAAAAAGTTAATGTTTCTAAAAAGAAAAAGATTGTTGATCATTCTCTTCATGCCACAACTATTGATAAAAATGAAATTAAATTTTTGAAAAATAAAATAAATTTTTTGAGCTCAACTTTAAGCACATGTGTATTTAACCATAAAAGATTGGAGTCCTTATTTTTAAAGAAACAAACTCCACACATTCATGCACAACACCCACATCATGCATATGCACACTTTGCACGTCACGATCACACTCATGCACATATGCATCCTAGAGTGTACACTTGTACACATTGTGGCCGCAAAGGCCATTTAGCAAAATTTTGTTATGATAAGATAAATTCTTCAAATTTTGCTAATAAGAAAAATGTTTGGGTTCCTTACAATGCTAACCCTCAAGGACCCAAAAGAAAATGGGTACCAAAATCCCCACCTTTTGTATTTGATGTAGGTGCAGGCTCTCACATGACGTGAGAGAGTTGGTGCCTTGGTGGTGGATGCACATGGACTTAATGGATATACATTTGATGCACCGCTATCAAGGAGGTTTGGTGGGACGACCATCATGTTTTGGAGAATTAGAGTATAGTTTTTTGGTTTGGTAATTATCTCTAAACTCCTAGTTTAGTTTACATGCTTTTCATTGATGATTTCTTTAGCATGTTCATGTTTTTTGTGCTTCATGAGGTATATAACTTGTTTAGATGTAGATTCTATTAAAACTTGTGTTCATACATGTATAAGTAGTGAGCAACATTTGATTCATATACGTTTGCATTTCATTATTCATTTGTACTCACTATATGCACATGTATAGCCTAGTTTTGATGATTTTCTCATTTACACTTGTTTTTGCCTATTTTCACGTTTTACTTCATGTATATGGTATTTTTAGTCAAAACTAATAAATATGCATGTATGCCCCTTGGGTCTCTTGCCTTCATGCAAACTATATCATAGACTCTTTTTATGTTTGGGATATGTATGCATATTGTTAGTTTTGAATAAAAACATACATATACCTAGAAGTTTGTTTTTAAGATGAAAAATGAATTTTTTATGTTTTTCATCTTTAATTAAAAAATGAATTTTCGTGAATTGTTTGATAAAATGATATTCATGTTTGTTTTGAGCATAATTGACTATTTTCATGAAAATGCTAATTACATGATTTTTGTACACTCACACTTTATTTGTTTATTCATGACTTTGTTTCATGATTATTTTTGAGCTTTATAGATCTTGAGTGACAACTTTATGTATTTAGTATGTTTCATGATTTGGTTTCATGTTTTGAAAGATCTTTAACTAGTTTTTCAAAATTATTTTAACTAGTTATTATTCTTCATCTGGTAGTGATTTTCAATGCTAAAAATATTTTTCCAAACCCTATTTTCGAAAACCCCTACCAACACCGTTATGGGAGGACGGATGGGCGAGTATGCCTTGTAAGCTTTATTGGAAAATCTTTTATCTTGAGCATATAAAGGGTGGTAGTTATGAGTTATATACTTGATTTACATTGTTATTTTCAATTGATATCTCAATTGATATTTTTTTTATATACTCATATTATGTTTCCTATATATGTATGCTTCATAATTTCCATAATATCAATTCCTATTGGTATTGTCTTTTTCATACATATATATGTTTTAAAAATCAAGCACCATCAAATACATATATTTATACTTGATTTTCAAGATATTTACATGTTTAAAGTACAAAGTATGTTTATGCTAAGTTTACTTCAAATCTTCATTTTCAATTGATTTCTCAATTGATATTTTTATATAAGCTTATGCATTGTCTTCAATTGGTATTTTTTTTTACAATTAGTATTTTTATTGATATCAAAATGTACAATATGCTTCAATTGGTATCTATTGATTTATTTATTTCAATTGGTATCATTGAAAATTTATATTGGTATCATGATATAAAATACCTTCTTTCATTGGTATCAAGATTACAATTTGTATCAAAATTTTATTGTCAATTTGAATTGATAAAATGTTTCAATTACAATTAAAATTCAAAATTTATAATGTTTATTTACAATTGATATCTTAAAATTTGATTTACTAAGATATCTCAAAATTTATTTTATTGAGAAAATTTAAAATTTTGTGTTTTAATAAGAAATATTAAAGATGTTTTGATTTTTATTGCCTATATGCAAGGGAGCTTAACATCTCTTCTACATATAGATTTATGTTGAGTGTATCTTATATTGAGGAGCTTGACAACTCTTCTTTATGCGGTACACGTGTGTAGACGGGGCTTCACATCTCCTCTTATGCATTGCATATTATGTGTTATGTGAATTAGAGCTTGTCATCCCTTCTTCATATAATGCATGTATGTAGGGTAGCTAACTTAGTGTTTTCCTCTTCATGAATGTATATCGCATATATCTTTTCTTGATTGATTTGAGTTCACCTCTTTAAGAGGGAGAACATTATTTTTGTGTTTACTTTAACCCCTTTGTTGATGATTGACAAAAAGGGGAGAAGTATTTTAGTATATATGCACGTTTTCCTTGCTTTATACATAAAGGGGGAGAAGGATTTATGTTTATGCATATATGTTTTTTTTTGCAAATAGAAGAAAAAGAATTTGATGAGTTTTATGCTTGATTGGCATGTTTATCTCTTTATATTTAAATACATAGTTGTTTAGTTTTATGTGCCTTATTGCTTATTTTATTGCTTATTTGTTATGCATGAGTTAAGGGGGAGCTTCTTTGAAGCTTTACTTTAATCTATACATATATAACTCCATGAGTTTTGTCATCATCAAAAGGGGGAGATTGTTGGCCAAAAGGCCCATCACTCTAGTTTTGATGATGATCAACTCATATAGTTATGGTACTAATTATCTTATGTTTATTTAGTCTCAGATTTGTGATCAAGATCTTAGTAGGTGTGTAGCTTCATCAAAGGATTTAAAGTCAAGTTTTGGAGCTAGCACAGTTTGATTCAAGAGCTTGTGCATCAAGACCACATCAAGTACTCAAGAGAAGTCTAGCTCGTTGGATCAAGTTTGGACCAAGTCAAGAGGAGGAGAAGACTTCAAGTGAAGACCTTCAAGATCAAGACTTGTGTCTAGGTTTATTTTTATAAGATTTTATTTTTAGATAAAATGTAAAGGATAGAATAGTTGGTGGATTGCTCAAGTATATCTCTTACACACACACTCTTGATTTATATGTGTTTTCATAAAAGAATTTCTATTTTGGAAAAATACAAAACAGTTTTCATTTTGAAAAATACCGTTTTGGTTTTTGAAATTCAAAGTATACATGTCTTTAACCAAAACCATGTTTAGTGCTTATTGTCAAAAATATAGATATTTCACCATGTATGTGTAGTGGATCATATCCATACACCTATGCTTTCAAAGTGTTTAAAATATCTTGTTTTTGTATTTGGAGAAGTTTTGGAAAAACCAATTTTGAAAAAATACAGTTTTTGTTTTTAACCAAAATTTATAAGTTACAAAAATAGTTCAAATTGTTTGTAACATGTCTTGATTTTACTCAAACATGTTTGTATATCAAAGTATAATACTGAAACTATTTTTGTAGATTTTTCATGAATTTATGGGATTTATTTAAGAAATAAAAACTAAGTTTTTCAATCCCAAAAATGTCCTGTCTGGCTTCTGCCGGTCGACCGGACCGGTCGATCGAGCTAGGAGTCGGTCACCGGCGTGCACAGAATGTGCACGCCAGAATTGCTGGAGGGCCGGTCGACCGACCCGGTCAATCGCAGAGAGCTTCTGCTCTCTGGAAAGCCCCGGTCGATCGGGCCGGTCGACCGGCAGAGAGCTCTGCTCTCTGTTCCAGGCAGCGGTCGACCGGGCCGGTCGACCGACGCCCCAACGGTCAGAAATCTGATCGTTGGTGATCGACCGGGCCGGTCGATCATCAGCCGCCAGGGCTGAAAAATGCCCCAACGGCTAGTTTTTTCTAGCCCTATAAAATGGGATTTTTTGGGGCTGTTTTACACAAGATTTTTCAAGTGATTTTGCACCAGTTTTTTCAACTCTTTTAAGAGGTTTTCTCTACTTGTATTTGAGCCAAATACTTCCATTCAAAAGGAGAGTTTATCAAGAGTTTTTAAAAGTGATTTTATTGAGTTTTCCTCCACCATTTAAATCCTAGTTTTCTCACACAAACACTTGAGCTATCCATTGCTATATCTACCTATTGGGTTATTTGTTGTGAGAGGATTTTAGGTGATCAAAGTGTTGTGATCATCAAAGTTCATCTTTGTACTTTGAGGAGGCGGACTTGCGGGTTCGCGGTGTTTCGAGTTCGTGTGTGAACTCTTTGTTTGAGGTGCGGCCTCGGCGAGCTAGTGAGCTTGCGGTGTGTTCTCGCGGGAAGGAGTGAAGGGACTAGAGAGTCCAAAAAGCTTGTAGGTGTTGCGGCACCAAGTGATCCGGTGGGATCGATTTTAGTGGAAATCCTTCATAGTGTTGAAGGCGGGGACGTAGAGCAAGTGTGCTCGAACCTCGAAACAAATCTCCCGTGTTTGCGATTGCTCACTCTTTATCTCTTACTTGTTTATATCTTGCATGCTTATATTGCTTTCATCTTTATATGCTTGATATATATTGTGTACTTAATTGTTATTGTTGGTCCCGATATGATGTCAAATGTGGATCTAATATACGAAGTCAACACTCACAAAAATATTAGTATGAAGGAATTAAATATACTTGCAAAATAAAGTAAAACAAATCACGGAAAGTTAGACAATCCCAAACACGTGTGATATATCCTGGTTCGGTCCTCGTGACCTACATCCAGTCTCCAAGCCACCTGCTTGAGATTTTCCTTTATCCTTGACTTTGTACACCTAAAATCAACACCATGCACACCACTTGACAAATCCCCTTTGCCAAATGTGTACACCTTCTCTTACAACCAAAAGAACAAACACCACCTTGTACAACCTCTCTTCAACACCAAGAAGACGCTCTTGTATAATGATTTCTTTGAGGATTACAACATTTCCTATAAGCCTTGGTACAGTATGTGATCGTGGACAAGAGCTAGTATAGGAGGAACTTCAGAGATCTTCACTTAGGAGTAGGATTTTGGTGAAGAACTGAAGTGGGAACAGTTTTCAGGAAAACCAGAATATTGGTAGAATTTTGTGGTTAGAAAACTGAAGATTAGAATCGGTATTTTACCTTAGATTAACAACCCTATATATAGCTGCACTCTAGGGTTAGTTAGGGTAGTTATTAGGTGCAATTTGAATGTTCAAACATTGAAGAACGTTGCAGAAAACACCAGAAAATAGAAACTGTCCAACAGTCAGAAACTGCCTATAGTCGACTTGCCTTTTGAGTTAGTCGACTAGTCTAGGCAAATTTCCAAAGATTAGTCGACTAATATTGGGAATAAGTCGACTAGGTCAAGATAAGCTCAAGTGACAGGTTTCTGGATAACTGAACCAAGTCGACTACAACTTCTTTATAAGTCGACTAGGCCAGGGATTAGTCGACTAGGGGAAAGGGGTTAGTCGACTAGGTTTTCTGTCAAGTCGACTAACAGGACAAACAGAGAGTTGGGTTCTTTTTGGACACAAGTCTAGTCGACTAGGGATAATGGTCAAGTCGACTACACACTGGATTAGTCGACTATCATAGGCTATAAGTCGACTATGATACTAAGATATGTGTGTGTGCATCAAGGCTTTTGACATGCTATATAATTATTACAAAACATATCATTAGCAACTCTCCTTGGGAAGTCTTGATCATGAAGAATTCTTGAATGGGCTTGTGATAGAGCTCCAAATGAAATGCTTCACAAATGTCTTCATCAAAACAAGTTCCAACATTCTCCCCTTTTTGATGATGACACTTTGTGTGCACAAATGCTCCCCCTGCAGAAAATAAGTTATATTTTCTCCCCCTACAGAAAATGGTTATAAAAATATAGGAATACTTTGTTCTCCCCCTGCAACAAATATATCATAAAATGTATATATATATGTTCTCATCAACTTCTTATATGGTACCTGAAAGATAGACGTTAGATGGTACCAATCATAAAAGAACACATTAACCTTTAGGAGTCCAAGTCCATTTTGAATTTGGTTTTCACCTGTTAGTATACACATAATTGCATGAATTACATATATCATGAATGTATGATGCAATATAAGTATTTTTATCAATTAGGCTTAAATTCTTAGGAATCCATATAAACTTATTCTTCATTCTTTTTGAAACATTATTAGATTTTCTTTTCACAAAAGAATCATATGGATTACTAGAATATGAAGATTTTTCAATATATCCAATACCATAATGATTATGTGACAATTTTTGATAAGATAACAAATCATTCAATTTTTCTTTTCCTTGATTGAACTTAGTCACATTTCTCAAAATTTCTTCATATTTCATTTTGAAAACTAACATGTCTTTATCTAATATAGAAATCCTTTCATTTAAAGACACAGTTTCCTTTTTAAGAAAATATTTTCTTTTATAAATTTCTCATTATCCTTTTTCAAAGATGATATTACTTTTTCAAACTCATCTTTTTGAGAATTTATAGATGAAACTTGTAAAGCATAACATGAATTTTCTTTTAAAAGATTTTCATTTTCCTTTGATAAAACTTTATTTTTCAGTTTTTCATTTTTTAAATCATTGAATAATTCATGGAATGCATTTGAAAGTTCAGTAAATGATACCTCATCTTCTTCTAACGCCATGTAACAGATGTTGATATGTTCAGTGGTTTCTTCTTCGTCAGAGGAAGAGAAATCACTGTTTTCCCATGATGCTTCGTAGTCTTTCTTCTTTCTGAACTTTTTGCTCTTGAATTTACCTTTATTTTTGAGCAATGGGCAATCCTTCTTCATATGACCTGTTTTATTGCAATTAAAGCATTTAAATTTACCTTGCTTTAAGAATCTCCTGAATTTCCTTGAAAGCATTGCCATCTCCTCTTCATCATCATCTGAATTGTCCGTGTCTGAGGATGCATGGAAAATAAGTTCTTTCTTCTTTGAGTGAGGTTGTCATTCATCCTTCTTTTTTTCTTCGAGTTACACTTCATATGCCATTAGATTACCAATAAGGTTTTCTAACGACATTGTTGAGAGATCATTCGCTTCTTCAATTGCGGTTGTCTTCTTCTCCCAATCTGATGTGAGTGCATGAAGGATCTTTCGAACTTTTTCTACTTGGGTGTATTCCTTTCCAAGGGATGCTAAGGAATTGGTAATGTCGGTGAATCTTGTAACCATTTCTGATATGGTTTCATTCTTCTCCATTTTGAATAATTCAAAACTGTGGACAAGAACAGAAATCTTAGATTCTTTAACTTTATTTGTGCCTTCGTGTGTTACCTGAAGAGTATGCCATATTTGAATTGCAAAAGTGGCTGTTGACTCACGGTTGAACTCTTCTTTGGTTAAGGCACAGAATAGAGCATTCATCGCTTTGGCATCAAGGTTCGCATTCCTCTTTTGATCATCACTCCAAGCGTTGTAGTAGGTAGGCGGTTTGGTGTACGGTACTTCTACGATGTTCCAAAGTTCGTAGTTGAGTGATTGCAAGTAGTTCTTCATTCTACACTTCCAATAGTTGTAGTTGGATCCGTCAAATAGCGGTGGACGTTGTGTAGAATGTCCTTCTTTGAATTGTGACGAAGGAAACTCCATTGCCATCTTTGCTTGTTGTTGACTAGGTACGCAGGGCTCTGATACCAATTGTTGGTCCCGATATGATGTCAAATGTGGATCTAATATACGAAGTCAACACTCACAAAAATATTAGTATGAAGGAATTAAATTACTTGCAAAATAAAGTAAAACAAATCACAGAAAGTTAGACAATCGCAAACACGTGTGATTTATCTTAGTTCGGTCCTCGTGACCTACATCCAATCCCCAAGCCACCTGCCTGAGATTTTCCTTTATCCTTGACTTTGTACACCCAAAATCAACACCATGCACACCACTTGACAAATTCCCTTTGCCAAATGTATACACCTTCTCTTACAACCAAGAGAACAAACACCACCTTGTACAACCTCTCTTCTACACCAAGAAGACGCTCTTGTACAATGATTTCTTTGAGGATTACAACATTTCCTATAAGCCTTGGTACAGTATGTGATCGTGAAAAAGAGCTAGTATAGGAGGAACTTCAGAGATCTTCACTTAGGATTTTGGTGAAGAACTGAAGTGGGAACAGTTTTCAGGAAAACCAGAATATTGGCAGAATTTTGTGGTTAGAAAACTGAAGATTAGAATTGGTATTTTGCCTTAGATTAACAACCCTATATATAGCTGCACTCTAGGGTTAGTTAGGGTAGTTATTAGGTGCAATTTGAATGTTCAAACATTGAAGAACATTGCAGAAAATACCAGAAAATAGAAACTGTCCAACAGTCAGAAACTGCCTATAGTCGACTTGCCTTTTGAGTTAGTCGACTAGTCTAGGCAAATTTCTAAAGATTAGTCGACTAATATTGGGAATAAGTCGACTAGGTCAAGCTAAGCTCAAGTGACAGGTTTCTGGATAACTGAACCAAGTCGACTACAACTTCTTTATAAGTCGACTAGGCCAGGGATTAGTCGACTAGGGGAAAGGGGTTAGTCGACTACAAATGTCTATTAGTCGACTGGGTTTTCTGTCAAGTCGACTAACAGGACAAACAGAGAGTTGGGTTCTTTTTGGACACAAGTCTAGTCGACTAGGGATAATGGTCAAGTCGACTACACACTGGATTAGTCGACTATCATAGGCTATAAGTCGACTATGATACTAAGATATGTGTATGTGCATCAAGGATTTTGATATGCTATATAATTATTATAAAACATATCATTAGCAACTCTCCTTGGGAAGTCTTGATCATGAAGAATTCTTGAATGGGCTTGTGATAGAGCTCCAAATGAAATGCTTCACAAATGTCTTCATCAAACAAGTTCCAATAGTTATATGCTTGGGGATTGTTTGCTAACACTTGTATTCAACCAAGAGAGCCAACGCGGCACCTCAACTCTTATTTAGAGGAATCTTGAGGAGCTAGTCTAGAGCCCTTCACGGGGAATCTGGCTACAGTCTTGTGTTATACGTGGTGTTTAGTTTAATAAGTTTTAATTTCGCATTATTGACCTTTAGATTAGCTCATCACCTATTCACCCCCCTCTAGGTAATTTACAGAGTTGTTATCTTCTTGGTGTAGAGAAGAGTTGTACAAATTTGGTAAAGGTTATTTTGTCAAGTGGTGTACAAGGAGTTGATTTTGGGTATAAAATCAGGATAAGGAAAATCTCAAGCGGGTTACTTAGGAACTGGACGTAGGTCACGAGGACCGAACCAGGATAAAATCTCTCGTGTTTGCGTTTGTATTTCTTTTCTGAGATTTATTTTGTGTATTTTTCTTTTCTTACAAGTATTTTATATAAACGCTATTCACTTTGTTTTTAGTATTTGTGTTCCCATTGTTTTCAGATCCTACACTAAGATCACTTGTCCATATGGATCTAACCAAAATTAATGGCTAAATAGCTAGAATTGGCTTAAATAAAGATTTGAAAAATCTCTGAAAGAGGGTAAAACCCTACTGGTGATGGGCATTTCGATGGCCGGAGATGGCGACTCTGCCGCCTTAGAGGTTGCAACCTCCTTGCTTAGGTGCTGGTTTGGGTGCCAAAAAAATCTCGCAGATGATCTTGAAAGAGAAAGATCGAAGAAAATGAAGAGATTTCTATTTCTGGAAATGATTGAAAACTCTAGATATGATGACTTCTCTAAATGAGCAGCTAATTGGCTTTTATAGGCATTATTGCCTAGCCTCGCCTCCTCAAAAAGAGTGCAGGCTGTCGTTTCAAGAAATTGAAATGACAGAAGGAGGGTAACCTCCTGCAATGAGGCTAATAGCCTCACCACAACATAGCCTCGCATAGGCTAGCTTCACCTCATTGACAAAATGTTTGCCTCACAAGTAGACTAGTTTCGCATGGAACTTTAGTCCCGTAGAGGACTAGCTTCACATGAAGCTTTAGCTTCACAATAGGATAGGTCCGCATGGAGCTTTTAGATTTTGCCAAATTGGCTATCTAGCTTAAAAGTGCAAATTGCACTAAGTCTAATCGACTTAATTGACCTAAGCAATGCCAAAATTAAGTCACAAGTTATAAGTTTAAAGTTTTTCAAAATTCAGACCAGTCCATTACAGATTTATGAAAACTTTGAAAGAATTTTTTTGACACTTTAAAAAGACAAAATCCTAAATAGCTTTCTAACTGGTCTGTACGATGTCTAACTTGTCAACACTTTCAAAAGACAAGTCGCAAATAATTGAATAGACAGTTCAAACTCAGCCAAGTTGGCTAGCTTCGCGTAGAAGATTTGGAGTGATAGCCTCCCAGCAGCCTTGTAGCAAAGCTAGCTCTGCATTGAGCATTAGCCTCACAGCAAGGCTAACTCCACATGATGCATGGAACTTTAGCCTCGTAGTAAGGCTAACTCCGCATGGAGCTTTAGCCTTACAAGTAGGCTAGCTCCGCATGTCACTTAGAGCTTTAGCCTCGCCTTTATAGGCTGGTACTTGGTCGTGATTGACCGTTTTAAATCCTTTGGTGGGATTAGTGGGCTAACCCCCACTATATTAGTGGGGTTAATTCCTACTTTAAATGAGCAGTTACACCCAATTATCTCCCTATTAAAAGGAGATAATTAAGAGGAATGCGGCCCATTTAATAAGCCAAAACGGCTATTTCAGGCTCACGTGTGAGCCTGCATAGCTTTGCCTAAAGCTCTCTAGGCTCGCGCGGAGCCTATGTTAACCTCAGGCGCGAGGCTATCTGGACTATTTCAATCTTGCTATTTTCTAGGGGCAGTTATACCCCTACAGAGCTTATAAATAGGCCATTCTGAGGCTAAGTACAAGGCTGGCCATTGGATAGCAAAAGTAGCTAGAGAAAAGAGAGATTCTCTCAAGAGAACTGTTCTTTAACTTTCAAGAATTCAGAGATTCATTTTTCTAATCCTTCAAGGATAAACTCAGGGTGCTAATACCCTAATCTTTCACTCTCAAGGAACTTTTGAAACCAGGCGAGAAGGAATTTTCATGCAGTAGATCTCAAACTCAATTGCTCATTTGGTTAAGGGATAAAGTGGTCGCGCGCTTATCAGACTTCGATTGGCACACTTTCCCAGAAATCTCAAAAGAGAATTCTTATAATTTTTATTTTTTACTTATAATTATCTTCACCATTTTTATAAGTTTTTTCTTTTGATTTTTTAATGAAAATACTCCTTGTGCTTGCGGTTTCTGAATCATTTTCTACTTCTTGCTTTTTAACTTAGGAGCAGAACTCTTTTCAGCAGCATAAGCATGAGCTACTGGCTTAATGACACCTTCAGCAGATTAGAGTTCTTTAAGTAATTTTGTCATAGAATACAAACATTTATTCATATTGTAATTTAGGCGAAATTGCGTAAAAGATTTCGGCAAGATTGGAGCACGATATCAACCTGGGTTTCCATATCAATCTCGGCTACCAAGACCTCTAGTTCATTCAGATGACTCATCTCTTTATAACATGATCTCGAACTGGTGTCCCTTCAGCCAAATTTATATTCATCAATTCCTTCATAGCAACTTTCCTGCTAGCATGATTTTGATCTCCAAACATTTCTTTTAGGCTCATCACCATGTCATAGGCAGTGGACATATCTTGATGCTGATGTTGCAGCATACTTGATATTGAAGCACAGATGTAACACAACGCCATCTCATCAGCTTTCTTCCACTTCTGGTAAGCCTGGACTTCCTCACTGGTTGCCTCATTACCAGATTGCTTAGGACATATTTTAGTGAGCACAAATTTGTACTCTTCAGCAGTCAACACTATGTCCAAATTACGTTTTCAATCAATATAAGTAGGGCCAGTAATTTTGTATTCTATGAGAATAATATTGGCCCAAAGACTCATCACTCTAGTTTTGTGATGATTAACTCATGTAGTTATAGTACTAATGATCTTGTGTTTATATAGTTTCAAATTTTCTATCAAGATCTTAGTAGGTGCTTAGCTTTAACAAAGAAGTTTTAGAGCTAATACATGTAGATTCAAGAGCTCACGTGATGCATGAAGCACTCAGATGGAGTCAAGCTCTTTGGATCGTGTTTGAATTGAGTCGGCTTGGAGAAGGAGTTCTACAAGAAGACTTCGGTTTGTTTAGTTTTAATTTGTGTTTATATCTTGTGTTAGATAGACTAGTTAAGTTCACATACACACACACAAGTTCAATATGTTTGGTTTTCAGTTTAACTGATTTTGGATTTCAAGTACACATATATCGGGTTTTCCAGTCGACTGGGCAGTCGACTGTTCTGCTGATCTGCTTGACGCCCTTTTAGATTTCTTATCATAAATTTTTATTCTTATATTTAATTAATATGATTTAAATTGAATTTCAAAGATAACTTTCAAGGCTACATTTCTTATTCAATAATTATATTCTAATTCAAATGTTAAAGATGTCAAATATTGGGTTAAAGTCTATTCATGTTTTGAGAACAGTTTACAGTTTTTAGTTTGACACCTTTCAGTTTTGTATTGATAACTTTCTACTCTGAAATATTATTAAGTTGATTTAAGTTGAATTAGAAAGAAGACTTAAAGGTTTAAAACTTATTCTTATATATTTATTTCTAAATTCTAAAGTTTTAGGCTTGAAAACTGTATTCAAAGTTGACCAACAGACTGCCAGATTGGCAGTAACAGCTAGCTCCTTTAAAAACTGTTTTAAAACATGTTTCTTTTAAACGAGGAAAGTTGAATTTTTAAAGTCAATTTCTTCCTATTTAGACCTGTTAAAACTATTTTAAAAGTATTTTTCTTAAACCTATATAAAGGGTCATTGGGTTCACAACAACAAATTCTATTGAAAATCTAGATTTTGCTTTCAAAGAGAAAAAGTTTCAAGTTTACTTTTGTGCTCTTATTTTCAAAGTTTTATTTGATTTTTCTTTTTTTAAAATCTATTTTTCTAATTTTCACTCTCACTTACATCCTTAAACTTCAAGTTTATATTTCACTCTATAGAGTTTTTATAAGAAAGTTGCAAAGAGAGTATTTGTGATCTCTTGATCACCAAGATTTGTAGAGAGCTTTTCGTCCCATCTTTCAAATATTTTGCAGCACATTTAGAAGAAGTTTTTGAGCCAATAAGTTTTACCTTTTATTTGTTTTTAAAATGTTGGAAAATTCAAAGAAAAGAGAGTCTTTGGGAATTGGTTTTGAGCTTTCTTTACAAATCTATTTAGTATTTTTCCCAAGTTTTTTTCTTTGTTATTTTCTTTTCCAAACACTTTATTTTCTCACACTTGAGCTATCATCTATAATCCTATCTATAGGATTTTATTTTTGTGAGGAATATTATTTGTGGTCTATTGTAATCACCAAGTGTTGTTTGTGATCATTGGATCACCAAGATTGTAATCTTTTCTTTGCTTTGGCTTTGTACCCATCCCTCTTATGTAGAGGTGATTGTGTTTGAGAGAGTAGTGTATTCCAAGTGTAGAGTTGTAATTCCTCAGTAGAGGTCCTTTTGTGGAAGGTCTTGTGTGGACATAGTGGAAATCTTTCTGTGTGAAGGCGGGGACGTAGAGCAGTGGCTCGAACCTCAAATCATATCTTGTTTGCGCACTTGCTTGACTATCTCTCACCTCTATCTCTCTTATATTTTGCATTACTTTATATTGCATATATTCATATGCTAGATACAGGTTGTGTGTGCCGACACTTGTGTTGAACCAAGAGAGTTTCATATAGCACCTCAATTCTTAATCTAGGGGAATCTCGAGTAGTTCCAGAGCCCTTCACGAGAAATTTGGGCTCACTCTTGGTTACACATAGTGTGTTACAATTGAGTTTTAAATTCTGCATTATTTGTCTTTAAATTAGCTAGTACACCTATTCACCCTCCCTTTAGGTATATTTCAATTGGTATCAGAGCTTACGCTCATGATATTCGGTTTAATCATCGAGGAGTGAGATCTTGAATTGCTAATCTAGATTTGCACTTCCACACATGTTGTTTATACACTCATGGATTTCCTTACCCCTCCAATGTATGATGTTACCAATATTGATATGTGAAAGTATAAGATGAGTACATACATTAAATGCCTAGGATAGCATATTTATCCTGCCACTACCAAGAAATCTTATCTTGGTAATGACAAGCATATAGAGGCCAATGCACAAGCTTTAGAGGCACTTAGGCACACACTTAGTAAAGATTATTTATGTATGGTTTCTCATTGTGATTCCGCTTTTACATTGTGGAATACATTGACCTCTCCCGAGCTACAAATGACAAACAATATGGAGAAAGAATCTAGTGGAGAAAAGTCCGTCCAAGCTTCCTTCATGGTCCAAGGGAATGACTCCCTTGAGGTAATTTCGGACACTCAACTAGATGATAGTACTATGTCTTCTTGTGATGATAACATAGATGCACATGCATTAAATGAAGAACTATTTATGGTTTGTGAAAACTTGCTTTCAAAGTACAAAACTTTGAAAAACAAGAGTTCTAAATTAAAAGAAGAAAATGAAAATTTATTTTCAAAGCTAAACATGATTTTACAAGAGAGGGTTGATATTTCAAGTGAAAGAAACTCCTTGAAAACTCAACTTGACCTTGCTTTAAAAGAAAATAAAATTTTAAAGAATAAAAATGATTGTGATAATATTTTGAAGAATAATGAGATTTTGTCTTCAAAACTCGATATTGTTTTAAAGGAGAATAATTCTTTGAAAAATAAAATTGCTTTGGTTTCAAAAGAATTGGAATTTATTTCAAATGAAAATATTTCTTTGAAAAATGATTTGGCTTCTCATTTTTATCATGATTCTATTGTTATACCCTCTATTGATAAGAATGCATGCTCAACTCCTTCAACAATTGAAAATAATATTTGCATGTTGAAGAATTGTAGATTGTTTGGGCTTCATTTTGAGCTAATGTGCCATGAGCCACACATGATTAGAATCTATATTTCTAAAAAACATACTCCACATATTCATGCACTCAAATCATGGCATACACATGCTCATCATGCTGACACACATGATTCTAGGTATGCTCATGTGTACACTTGTACACATTGTGAATGTACGGGCCACCTTGCAAGATTTTATGATATAATACATAATTCAAAATTTGCAAATATGTTTGTTTGGGTTAGGAAAGGTGCTAACCCCCATGGACCCAAAAAGGTATGGGTATCAAAATTCACCCCTATTGTATTTGATGTAAGTGTGGGCTCTCTCTTAACATGAGGGTTTTGGTGCTTTGATGGTGGATGCGATCCAAGCCTAAAGATTATATTTGTGGATACATCACTTTCAAGGATGTTTGGTGGGAGGACCACCATAGTGTTGACCCAAAAGCTTTCCACTCTAGTTTTGATAATGATTAACTCATGTAGTTATGTTTACTAATAATCTTGTGATGTTTAGTTTCAGATATTTAATCAAGATATTAGTAGGTAATTAGCTTCAACAAAGGTGTTTTGGAGCTTCTCATATTGTGATTCAAGAGCCCGAGCGACAAAGTCATATCTAGCACTCGTTGGAGTCAAGCTCGGTGGATCACGGTTTGGATCGAGTCGGCTTGAAGGCGGAGTTCGTCAAGAAGACTTGGTACATAGTTTAGATTTTGTTTTAGATCCATTTGTAAAGACTAGATAGTATGATATACTCAAGTTCACAACACACACACGTTTCATGTTTTTATGTTTTGGTTTTCGGTTTTCGGTTTTTGGTTTAACCGATCTTTGTTTTCATGAATAGATAGAATCAAAACAAGTTTACATGGTTTAATGTATATTAGATTTGTTCTATATACATGTATGCTTCATATCTTAGACAAACTTATTTTGATATGCCTATTCATGTGTTTGGAGTCTTGCGTTTTAACAAAACATATTTTCGGATTTAATATCAAAAATATGATATATATCTTTATATGTATATTGGAGTATATCCATATACTACATGCGTAAAAGTTGCTTAAATATCATGTTTTTGTATTTGGACGAGTTTTGAAAAAATCAGATTTCCATTGGAAAATTCAAGTTTTAGAAAATACAGTTTTTAGTTTTCGACAAAATTTGTAAGTCACAAAAATGGTTCAAAAAGTTTGAAATTTGTGTTGAAATTTTTCACACATTTTTGTATATCAATGTATTATACTGAACTTATTTTTGTGGATTTTTAGAGAATTTATGGGATTTATTTGAGAATTAAAAACCCAATTTTTTAGTCCCTAAAATATTTCTGCCAGGCTCTGGCGGTCGATCGTTCCGGTCGACCGAACCAGGAGCCGGTCGACTGGAGCGGTCGACCGGACGTGCACAAGGATGTGCACTTGGCCGTGTCAGTTTGCCGGTCGACTGCACGGTTGACCAACTTAAGGCAACCCACTCTCGGGTTGCCCTGGTCGACCGGGCGGTCGACCGGCCAGAGAGCCGTTGCTCTCTGGTTCAGGGCTCGACCAGGCGTTTGACCGGAAGGCTCAACGGTCAAATTTCTGACCGTTGGCCGGTCGACCGGCCGGTCGACCGGAAGGCCAATTCTGGCCTTGTCAGCTGCCAACGGGCATATTCCTTTTGGTGTTATAAATACCCCATTTGAGAGAGGTTTTCTCTAAGTTTTCAAGAGCCAAAAATTTCAGAGCATTCTCTAGTGTTTTTACAAGTTTTAAAAAGAGTTTTAGAGCTTCAAAGATTTGATCTTCAATTATTTTTAAAGTATTTTTATTTCAAAGAAAATAGTCTTTTGGGAATTTGTTTTTAGTCAAAAATTCTATATCTATTTGGAGATTTTCTCAAGTGATTTTCTTTGTTCAAAATACTTTGTTTTCCACACTTGAGCTTATCATTCTATCCTTTCTATAGGATCTTTGTTTTTGTGAAAAAGAATTGATTTGTGGTCTTTTGATCACTAAGTTGTAAACCCTCCTACTTTGTGTTATCCCTCTTGTGTAGAGGTTGATTTGTGGAGTGGTGGCTTTGTGCCCTATCCCTCTAGTGAGAGGTTGACTGGTTGTATTGGCTTTGTGCCTATCCCTCATTTGTGAGGTTGATTTGTGTGCTTTGTGCCTAGCCTCTAAGTGTAGAGGTTGTTTTGGGTTGAGAGAGGAGTTGTGTACTACATATGGTATTTACCCCAAATCCTCAGTGGAGCTTCCTTGTGTGGGAGTCCTGTGTGGACAAGTGGATTGGAAATCCTTCTGTGTGAAGGCGGGGACATAGAGCTGTGTGCTCGAACCTCGAAACATATTCGTGTGTTTGCGTTTGATTGATTGACTCTTACTTTCTCTCTCTCTCTCTCTCTCTTACATTGTGCCTTGCATCATTCATATTGTCATACATTCATTATATGCTTGGCTTGTTTGTGTGTGCCTCACTTGAGCTTAACCACGAGAGCTTCATATAGCGCCTCAACTCTTATTCAGAGGAATCAAGAGGAGTTAGTCCAGAGCCCTTCACCGGGAATTTGGCTACACTCGTTGGTTGGATTAAGTGTAGTTGCAATTAAGTTTTAATTTCTGCATTTAGTTCATTAGATTAGCCGTACACCTATTCCCCCCCCTCTAGGTGTACTTTCAATTGGTATCAGAGCCTACGCTCTTAATATTTGGTTTAACCACCTAAGAGTGTGATCTTGGTTAGCTAATCTATCATTTGCATTTGCTTTTGCACACATATAGTTTGCACTCATGGATAGCCCTCCCATATTTGATTTCTCTAGACTAGACATATGGATGGTTCTTATGAGTTGTCATTTAAAAGCCCTAGGCTTGCATGTTTACCTTGGCATCACTAAGAAATCCTACCCTAAATATAGCAAGCATATAGAGGCCAATGCAATAGCCCTAAAGGCATTTAGAGCATCTCTTCATAAAGATTATTTACATGTGTTTTCTCACTATGATTCGGCTTTTGCAGTATGGAGCATTTTGACTTCTCCCTAGCTACCAAAGATTATCAATAAGATGAGGAGATCTAGGAGAGACGAGTCCGATGAGCGTTACTTCATGGTCCAAGGGAATGACTCCCTTGAGGTACAATCGGAAACTCAACTAGATGCTAGCTCTAGTTCATATTGCAATGTGTGTTTAGAGGCACAAGCCATGAATGATGAACTTGCTAAAAATTATGAAAATTTGATTTCAAAATATAAACTTTTGAAAAAGAATAGTTTTGTTTTAAAAGAAGAGAATAAAAATTTATCTTCTAGACTTGAGATTGTTTTGCAAGAAAGGGATGAGATTTCAAGTGATAGTGACTCGCATAAATCCCAACTTGATCTTGCACTTAATGAAAACAAAATTTTAAAAAGTAAAAATGATTGTGAATATGTTTTGAAGAAAAATAAGGATTTAACTTCAAAACTTGATTTTGTATTAAAAGAAAATAATTACTTGAAAAATAAATAAATTTGATTTCACAAGAATTGAAAGATTGTTTAAGAAATATGTTTCTTTGAAAAATGATTTAGATACACATGTTTGTAATGTTAGTGTTGCATTACCATCTAGCTCACATATTGCATGCTCCACTTTATCTTCAAGTATTGAAAATGATATAATGTTTTGAAGAAAAGTGTTGATTGTTTGGGCTCCACTTTGAGCCATTGTGCTTTGAACCATACACGTTTGAAATTTTTGTTTTGAAAGAAACAAGTTCCATCTTTACATGCACACCATCCACTGCATACACATGCTTCGCACGTTCACAACCATCACACTATGTTTGCTCATGTGTACACATGTACACACTGTGGACGTAAGGGCCACCTTTCTAAATTTTGCTATGATAAGATACATGATGTAAATTTAGCAACTAAATTTGTTTGGGTTAGGAAAGGTGCTAACCCCCATGGACCTAAAAGAGTATGGGTACCAAAGACCACCCCTATTATTTTTGATGTAGGTGTGGGCTCTCACATGAAGTGAGAGCAATGGTGCCTTGAGGTGGATGCGTTCCAAGCTTAAAGATGACAATTAGGATGCATCACTTTCAAGGGGAGTTTGGTGGGAGGACCACCTTGTTTTGGAGACTTGGAGAGTTGCCCTCATAGGCTTTGGTAACAATCTCTAACTCCCATTATGTTTACATGCTTATCTTAGTGTTGATTTCTAGCATGTCATATTTTAATGATCATTATGCCATATGCCATGTTTATTAGAATAGTGATATACATGATTAGTAATTGAGACACTCATGTTTCATATAAATTTATATCTTTGTGTTCTCACTTTAGTTTAACTAATGTGTATGACTTAGATCTATGCATGTGCATGTACATAATGATCATATTAGTTTTATATTGATTTTCATGCTTCATGTTTTGATTACATGTTTAGATGTTTGTTTTCATTAAGACTTGGATATATACTTGTACAACTAGTGAGCCACAAATAAGATTATTACATGTTTGTGCTTGAACGCTCATTTGTACCCATTAGATGTACTAGTATAGCCTAGTTTTTGATGATTCATGCATTTGACTTGTATTTCCCATTTTACATGTTTATGTTTAACTTCATGTATATGTCCATTTTGTCTAAACTATTAGATATACATTTACATCCTTGAGCCATTTGCGTTCATACATATACTTTTGTGGACTCGTTATGTTTTGATATGTATGTATACTTTAGTTTGAACATGACATACATATATCTTGAAGATTAAATCGTTTTGATGATTTTCATGTTTTAAGAAATTTTACATTGAGCTAAATTGACTATTTTCATGATAATATGTTTCACATAACTCTTATACACTCACTTTATTTATTATTTTCTCATGATTTTTATTTTCATGAGTATGATATGGGCTTTATAGATTTTGAGTGTTTGGTGATCATGTGATTTACATGTTTTTCATGAAATTTATTTTTGTTTTATTCCTTACTTGAAGGATTTCGTACTAGTTTACAAATTTTTCTTTAACTAGTTCGTATTCTTCATTTTGGAAGAGTTTTCAATTATGCTAAACTATTTTCAAACCTATTTTTGAAAACCCCTTCCTTTTAAGGGCGGTTGGTTGGGCGACCATGCCTTGTATGCTTCTTATTGAAAATCCTTTTAAATATGTGCATGAAATAGGTGGAAAGGTAATATGAGTTATACACTTAATCTTATTATGTTTTCAATTGGTATCATTGGATCCTTTCAATTGGTATCACTATTGACATTCTTTTTGTATACTCATATATATGTTTTATTTGTGCTTACTATATCTCTATATCTTTGAGCACAAATTTTGGTTATGCTAAGCTTGATTTCAAATGACTATTATATTTTAATTGATTATGTTTCAATTGGTATTTTATACAAGCTTATGCATCATTTTATTTGGTATTACATAAAGGGGGAGAAAAATTTATATTTCACCTTTCAATTGGTTTTGGTATTCTACTCCCACACTTTATGTTAAAAATGATTTTAAAAAATTGATATTGATTATTTTTGGCATCATATGCTTTTGATGAAAAATTACTTTCAATTGGTACGAATCTTTACAAATTAGTATCAAGATTATCTATAAGTTTACTTAAAATTGGTATGTTTATTGATATCAAAATTTTTGATTTATTTACTTTCAATTGGTATTTAATTGGTATTTACTTACAATTGGTATTAATTAGTGTTTAAATCTATGTTTGTTTTATATACCACATTATGTACTTTCAATTATGTACTTTCAATTGGTATGTTTTGTTTCATTGATATCATGATGCACTAATTTGATATATTTTTTTCTTTCAATTGGTATCAACAAAGTTTTGTTTTGATTTCACCCCTCATTGATTTTTTTTGTTTAAAAACAAAGGGGAGAATATTGTTTTCTTTGACCCCTTTGTTGATGATTGACAAAAAGGGAGAGAAGTATTTGAGTTTATATGCCTGTTTATTGTTTAGTGATTATCTTTCGAATTGGTATTAAGAATTTTGTTTTATTGATTGGTATCAAGAGGCCTTGATTGGTATCAAGAGCTTAATTTTTTTTTTGAATTGATTGGTATCAAGAGCTTAAGTTTTTATAGAAATTTTTATTGGTATCAAGAGCTTAAGAACATGTTTATTTTAAAAAAAGGAAAAGAATTTTTTAAAAGTTTGGTATCAAGAGCATGTTTATTTCATGTTTGGTATCAAGAGCATGTTCATTTCATTATTTTGTGCATATTGATGCTATTCATGTTTAGTATTCATTGCGTATATTGTTTGTTTATTGCTTTGCATGAGTGAAGGGGGAGCTTCTTTGAAGTTTAACTTTAATCCATGCATATATAACTCCATGAGTTTTGTCATCATCAAAAAGGGGAGATTGTTGGCCCAAAGGCTTTCCACTCTAGTTTTGATAATGCTTAACTCATGTAGTTATGTTTACTAATAATCTTGTGATGTTTAGTTTCAGATATTTAACCAAGATATTAGTAGGTGATTAGCTTCAACAAAGATGTTTTGGAGCTTCTCACATTGTGATTCAAGAGCCCGAGTGACAAAGTCATATCTAGCACTCGTTGAATCAAGCTCGGTGGATCACGGTTTGGATCGAGTCGGCTTGAAGACGGAGTTTGTCAAGAAGACTTCGGTACATAGTTTTAGATTTTGTTTTAGATCCATTTGTAAAGACTAGATAGTGTGATATGCTCAAGTTCACAATACACATACTTTTCATGTTTTATGTTTTGGTTTTTAGTTTTTGGTTTAACCGATCTTGGTTTTCATGAATAATAGAATCAAAACAAGTTTACATTATTTAATGTATATTAGATTTGTTCTATATACATGTATCTTCATATCTTAGACAAACTTATTTTGATATACCTATCATGTGTTTGGAGTCTTGTGTTTTAACAAAACATATTTTCGGATTTAATATCAAAAGCATTGATATATATCTTTATATGTATATTGGAGTATATCCATGTACTACATGCCTAAAAGTTGCTTAAATATCATGTTTTTGTATGTGGATGAGTTTTGGAAAAATCGGATTTCCATTGGAAAAATCCAAGTTTTAGAAAATACAGTTTTTGGTTTTCGGCAAAATTTGTAAGTCACAAAAATGGTTCAAAAGTTTGAAATTTGTGTTGAAATTTTTCACACATGTTTGTATATCAATGTATTATACTGAACTTATTTTTGTGGATTTTTAGAGAATTTATGGGATTTATTTGAGAATTAAAAACCCAGTTTTTCAGTCCCTAAAATATTTCTGCCAGGCTCTGGCGGTCGACCGTTCCGGTCGACCGAACCAGGAGCCGGTCGACCGGACGTGCACAAGGATGTGCACTTGGCCGTGTCAGTTGGCCGGTCGACCGTACGGTCGACCGACTGAAGGCAACCCACTCCGGGTTGCCCTGGTCTACCGGGCGGTCGACCGACGAGAGAGCCGTTGCTCTCTGGTTCAGGGCCCGGTCGACCGGGCGGTCGACCGGAAGGCTCAACGGTCAAATTTCTAACCGTTGGCCAGTCGACCGGCCGGTCGACCGGAAGGCCAATTCTGGCCTTGTCAGCTGCCAACGGGCAGATTCCTTTTGGAGTTATAAATACCCCATTTGAGAGAGGTTTTCTCTAAGTTTTCAAGAGCCAAAAATTTCAGAGAATTCTCTAGTGTTTTTACAAGTTTTAAAAAGAGTTTTAGAGCTTCAAAGATTTGATCTTCAATTGTTTTTAAAGTGTTTTTATTTCAAAAAAAATAGTCTTTTGGGAATTTGTTTTTGGTCAAAAATTCTATATCTATTTGGAGATTTTCCAAGGTGTTTTCTTTATTCAAAACACTTTGTTTTCCACACTTGAGCTTATCATTCTATCCTTTCTATAGGATCTTTGTTTTTGTGGAAAAGAATTGGTTTGTGGTCTTTGGATCACTAAGTTGTAAACCCTCCTACTTTGTGTTATCTCTCTTGTGTAGAGGTTGATTTGTGGAGTGGTGGCTTTGTACCCTATCTCTCTAGTGAGAGGTTGACTGGTTGTATTGGCTTTGTGCCTATCCCTCATTTGTGAGGTTGATTTGTGTGGTTTTGTGCCTAGCCTCTAAGTGTAGAGGTTGTTTTGGTTGAGAGAGGAGCTGTGTACTCCATATTGTATTTACTCCAAATCCTCAGTGGAGGTTCCCTGTGTGGGAGTCCTGTGTGGACAAGTGGATTGGAAATCCTTCGGTGTGAAGGTGGGGACGTAGAGCTGTGTGCTCGAACCTCGAAACATATTTGTGTGTTTGTGTTTGATCGATTGACTCTTACTCTCTCTCTTTATATTGTGCCTTGTATCATTCATATTGTCATACGTTCATTATATGCTTGGCTTGTTTGTGTGTGCCTCACTTGTGCTTAACCACGAGAGCTTCATATAGCGCCTCAACTCTTATTCAGAGGAATCAAGAGGAGTTAGTCCAGAGCCCTTCACCGGGAATTCGGCTACACTCGTTGGTTGGATTAAGTGTAGTTGCAATTAAGTTTTAATTTTCGCATTTAGTTTATTAGATTAGTCGTACACCTATTCACCCCCCTCTAGGTGTACTTTCACATAGTTTGAAGACATAGAGATTAGCCTTATTAGTTTTGGTAACTATCTCTAACTCCTTATTTTATTTACATGCTTTTACGTGAATGTCTTTAGCATGTATTGGCTTTCATATTTTTCATGTTTATTATGTTAAATGCAATGTTAATTAGACTTGAGATATACATAAATAGTATTTGAGATACACCCATATTTATATGGACTATTATTTTTGTGTTCTCATTATAGTTTAGCTATTGTGCATATCCTATCTCTAAAGCACGTGCATTTACCTTAATGATCATGTTTGTTATGATTTTACACTTCATGTTTTTGATTACTTGTTTAGATGTAGTTTTTGTTAAAACTTGCGCTTATACTTGTACAAGTGGTGACCCACATTTGATAATTATGGTTTATACTTTATTGCTCAATTGTACCCATTAGATGTACTTGTATAATTTGAAATCACCTAGAGGGGGTGAATAGGTGATAATGCTAATCTAGTGAACTAAATGCGGAAGCTAAAAACTATTTTGCAACACACTTAATACAACCAACAAGTGTAGCCGAATTCCCCGTGAAGGGCTCTGGACTAACTCCTCTTGATTCTCCTAAATAAAGGTTGAGGTGCTATATGAAGCTCTTGTGGTTTAGTATAAGTGAGGCACACACAAGCAAGCCAAGCATATAAAGATGAACAATATGAAATAATGCAAGGCACAAATGCAAGCAATAATATATGAATAAATGAATGATACTTTGCACAAATAAAATAGAGAGAGGGTTAAAAGACAATGGATCAACGCAAACACAAACATATGTTCCGAGGTTCGAGCCCCTAGCTCTACGTCCCCGCCTTCACCGAGAAGGATTTCTAATCCACTATCTTGTCCACCGAGGACTCCCACCAAGGGAACCTCCACCGAGGAGGATTTTTACAACAAGGGAGTACCGAACTCCTCTCACAAACACCGCCTCACAACCGAGGGGTAGGCACGTAGCCAAACACAACCAACAAACACCTCTATCGAAGAGGGTTACAAACCAAACTCCACCTCTCACTAGAGGGAGCAAACACAAGCCTCACCTCTAACAAAGAGGGAGCAAACCAATCACCCGATCAACCTCTACCAAAGAGGGATACAACAAAAGTAAGGGTGTTTACAACAAGTGGCTTCTTTCAACCACAAACAATCTCTCTTCCACAAAACAAAGATCCTAATAGAATAGGATAGAAGATATAGCTCAAGTGTGGAAAAACTTAGAGTTTGGAAAACAAAAACTCAAAGAAAAATACTTGGGAAAACTCTTTGTAAAAGATAGAAATGAAGAACAATACAAATCTCCCAATTTTTCTATTTTCTTTGATTTTTCTAAAAACTCTAAAACAAATAAAGATTGATCTTTTTGGTACTTAAACACTTTTGAAAACTTGTTTTTAAAATCAGAGAATGGGAAAATTTTTGCTCTGAAAAATCTTATCTAAAATCCCTAAGAAATGGGGTATTTAAAGCCCAAACAGAAACTAGTCGTTAGGCTGATCTGTCAGCCTGACAGGCTCGCGGTCACCGGCCGGTCGACCGCCAACGGTCTGAAATATGACCGTTGGGCAATCCCGGTCGACCGCCCAGATACAGAGAGCAAAGCTCTCTGGTCTGATGACCGGTCGGTCGACCGGCCCACTGTGCTGCCAGACATGCACAGCTCTGTGCAAGTCGGTCGACCGGCCCTTGGTGCGGTCGACCGACCTGGCCTGTCAGCCAGTTCTGGGTCAGAAACTGGGGTTAAAATATTTCTAAAAATCTTATAAAAACTTCTAAAATCCCCAAAAATAGTTTTAACATTTTACATTGATATATAAACATGTGATAAAAATTTCAACTTAAATATCAAGCAATTTGAACTATTTTTGTGTCTTATCATTTTTATCAAAATCAAAACTTGTATTTTATCAAACTTGGATTTTTCAATAGGAAATCTGATTTTTCTTAAAACTCATGAATAGGCATATCAAAATAAGTTTGTTTAAGATATGAAGCATGTATGTATATTGAACACATCTAATATACATAAAAATCAAGTAAACTTGTTTTGATCAATCTATTCATGAAAAACCAAATCAAAACATAAAACTTGTGTGTGTTGTGCACTTGAGCATATCAACTATTCTTATCTTTACAAATGGATCTAAAACTCAAACTAAACTATGGATACCTAAGTCTTCTTGACGATCTTCATCTTCAAGTCGACCCGATCCAAAACGCCGTAATCCAACGAGCAAGGCTATGTATGATCTTGATGCTCGGGCCCTGGAATCACCAAGTGAAAGCTTCCAAGCTCCTCTTTTTGAAGCAATCACCAACTAATATCTTAATCAATAATCTGTAACTAAAATCACAAGATAATTAGTAAACATAACTACATGAGTTAATCATCATCAAAACTAGAGAGGAAGGCCTCCGGGCCAACAATCTCCCCCTTTTTGATGCTGACAAAACTCATGGAGTTATGTATGCATGGATTAAAGTTAAGCTTCAAAGAAGCTCCCCCTTAACTCATGCATAAACAAATAATAATAAATATGCAATGAATGACAATGCATAATCATGCATAAACAATAAAATGCTCTTGATATCAATGAAATTTTCAAAAAAAAATAAACATGTTCTAGATACCAATTAAAATATCTAGATACCAATTAAAGTTAATATATGCAAAAACATAAATATGCATATATAAAACTCAATCATGCAAAAACATAGAGAAGGTGCATGTCAAATAATTCTCCCCCTTTTTGTCAATCATCAATAAAGGGGTAAAAACCAAAGCCAAATTAATAAATTTTTCTCCCCTTTTGTCTAGAACAAAAAAATATCAATATAGGGGTGACAATCAATTAAGATATCAATTGAAATATGTCAAAGTAGCATCTTGATACCAATTGAAAGTAAGCATAGATCAATCAACAAATGGTATATGCGATATACATTCATGAAGAGAAAGATGTGAAGCTTCCCTACATAGATACATTACATGAAGAAGGGATGATAAGCCCTAATTCACATAACGTACACTATGCAATGCATAAGAGGAGATGTGAAACTCCCCCTACACACCGTGTACCACATAAAGAAGAGATGTCAAGCTCCTCAATATAAGATACACTCAACATGAATCTATATGTAGAAGAGATGTTAAGCTCTCCTGCATATAGGCAATACAATTCAAAACTTTTGTATTTTATCTTTAAACAAAATTTTGAGATACCAATTTAAAACATTCAAATAAACATCTTGATATCAAAAGAGAGTATTTTTCTTTTTAAGTATATGATATCAATTTCAAATTTTTATTTTCTATCATAAAGCAAGGGAGTGGAAATACAAATACCAATTGAAATATGAAAATCGAAATTTTCCCCTTTATGAAAATACCAACTTTTGCGTAAGCTCGAATTAAGATACCAATTGAAAAATTGAATTAATTGAAACAAATTAAAACTCAAACTTTAGCATAAACAAAATTTTGTGCTTAAAGATATAGTGATATAATAAGCACAAATAAAACATATATATGTATGAAAAATAGATACCAATCGAAATTGATACTCTTTGAAGTACAAGCATACATATACAAAAAAATATATGAGTATACAAAAATGTCAATATTGATACCAATTGAAAGAATCCAATGATACCAATTGAAACAACAATAATATCAAAGTATAACTCATATAACCTATCCTCCCAATCATGTTCAAGTTAAAATGATTTTCAATATAAAGCATACATGAGCATGATCTCCCATCCACCACCCTTGGAAGGTAGGGGTTTTCAAAAATAGGTTTGAAAATTGAAGTATGTTTGAAAAACTCTACCATAACGAAGAATACCGTAACTAGTTATATGAAAAATTTGTAAACTAGTACGAAATCCTTCAAGCAAGGAATAAAACAAAATATTTTTTCATGAAACACAAAATCCACATGATAATCAACACTTTAAGCCAATTAAGCATAATATGACTCATGAAAACAAACACATGAGTAAACAATAAATGTGAGTGTACAAATAAGATGTGAAGATCATAATCATGAAAGATGGACAATAAGCTCAATATTCCTTGAAACATGAAAACATGAAAATCATCAAAACTATTTAATCTTCAAGGTATATGTATGTCCTATACAAACTAAAGTATACATACATATCCAAACACAACGAGTCCACAAAGATATATGCATGAAGGCACGTGGCTCAAAGGATGTATATGTATAAATAATAATTTGGATAGAATGGACATATGTTAACATAAACACATGGAAACATGAAAAACTAAATTTCCATTAAAAAATTTCATTTCAAGGTATTGTATGATTTGTCACACAAGAAGTATACATACATACCCTAAACACAATTTGAGTCCATATATATAGATTTGCATGAAAGGCAAATGACTCAAGGGGTATACATGTATACCTTAAATTTTGGCAAAATAGACATATACATGAAATGAAAACACATGATCATAAAACAAAATTCAAAAGTAGAAATACAAGTTTAAAATGCATGAATCATCAAACTAGACTATACTAGCACATCTAATGGGTTCAAATAAGCATTCAAGTACAAACATATATAGATTTATTTGTGGCCCACTATATGCACAAATATACACCTAGTCTTAAGAAACTAACATTTAAACGTATATTCAACCGCATGAAGCATAAAAACAAGAATATAAAATCATCATGATAAATCTTAAGCATGATTATTATGTAAATTCACATGTTTTATAAACCTATGATAAACATGATAGCTAAACAAAGGTGAGAACACAAAAATATGATCCATATTAAACATGGGTGTCTCAAAGGCTATACATGCATGTCAAGAGCCTAATAAACATGGCATTTTCATAATAATCTAAAAACATCAAATCATGCTAAAGATAATGAATCATGAAAAGCATGTAAATAAATGGGAGTTAGGAATCGTTACCAAACCTAGAAGGCAACTCTCCTTGTCTCCAAAACATGGTGATCCTCTCCACAAATCATTCCTTGAAAGTGATGCATCCAAATGATTTCCATGAAGCTCGGAACGCATTCACTCCAAGGTACCGATACTCTCACGTCATGCGAGAGCCCACACCTACATCATAACAAGAGGGGTGGTCTTTAGTACCCATATCTTTTTGGGTCCATGGGGTTAGTATCATTCCTAACCCAAACAAATTTATTTGCTAAATTACAATCATGTATACGATCAAAACAAAATTTAGCAAGGTGGCCCTTACGTCCACAATGTGTACAAGTGTACACATGAGCATACATGTGGTGATGGTGTACGTGAGGAGCATCTGTATGCCGTGGAGGGTGTGCATGAAAAGATGGAACTTGCTTCTTTCGAAACAAAGTTTCCAAACGTGTATGGCCCACAACATATTGGCTCAAAGTGGAGCCCAAACAATCCATTTTCTTCTTATTAATTTATATCATTTTCAATCAAAGAAGAAGTGGAACATGCAATAGGTGAAGTTATCCTAGCATGGCAATATGAGAATCAATATTATTTTTCAAACTTCATTTTTCTTTAAACACATATCTAAATCTTTTGAAATAGAAATAATTTTTGTTTCAAAGATTCATTTTCTTTACAACAAAATTAACTTTTGAAGTCAAGTTTTCATTTTTCTTTAAAACTTTTTCACAATCATTTTTTATTTTTCAAAATTTTATTTTCATTTAAAACAAGATCAAGTTGAGATTTTAATGAATCCCTCTTATTAGAAATCTCCTCTTTTCTTGCAAAACATTGTTAAGTCTAGAAAGCAAGTTTTTATTATCATTAAAAGGCCTAGACTTTTCTTTTTCAAAATTTTATATTTTTCAAACAATTTTTCACAAACAATAGACAACTCTTCATTCAAAGCATTGGCATCCATATAATCATGATCATCAAATGAAGAGCTAGCACTATCTATTTGAGTATCCGAATGTACCTCAAGGGAGTCATTCCCTTGGACCATATAGCATTGAGAATCGGATTCTTCTCCACTAGATTCGTCCTCTTGTTGGATTTGCATTTGAAGCTCGGAGGTGGTGGTGGTTGTCAACTTGTTCACACTGTAAAGGCGGAATCAAGATTAGAAACAAGCAAAAGATATTCTTAGATAGCGTGCTTCTAATGGCCTCAAGGGCAAGTGCATTGGCCTCTATATGCTTGCTATCACTAAGGTAGGATTCCTTGGTAATGGCAAGGTGAACCTTATATCCTAGGGCTTGTAAATAAACGGACATCTTAACTTCCAAACAATAATGTTGGAGGGTCAAACATAGGTGGGGTCATGAAGTCCATGGGTCCAAACTATATGTGTGCAAACAAGCAAATGCAAATGATAGACTAGCAAACAAGATCTCACTCCTAGGATGTTAAGCCTAAAGTATCAGGAGCGTAGGCTCTGATACCAATTGAAATCACCTAGAGGGGGGGTGAATAGTGATAATGCTAATCTAGTGAACTAAATGCGGAAGCTAAAACTATTTTGCAACACACTTAATACAACCATAAATGTAGCCGAATTCCCCGTGAAGGGCTCTGGACTAACTCCTCGTGATTCCCCTAGGTAAGGGTTGAGGTGCTATATGAAGCTCTTGTGGTTAAGTATAGTGAGGCACACACAAGCAAGCCAAGCATATAAAGATGAACATATGAAATAATGTAAGGCACAAATGCAAGAAATAAGATATGAATAAATGAATGATGCTTTGCACAAAAAAATAGAGAGAGGGTTAAGAGACAATGGATCAAACGCAAACACCAAGAGATGTTCTGAGTTTCGAGCCCCTAGCTCTACGTCCCCGCCTTCACCGAGAAGGATTTCTAATCCACTATCTTGTCCACTGAGGACTCCCACCGAGGGAACCTCCACTGAGGAGGATTTTTACAACAGGGAGTACTGAACTCCTCTCTCAAACACCGCCTCACAACCGAGGGGTAGGCCCGTAGCCAAACAACAACAACAAACACCTCTACCGAAGAGGGTTACAAACCAAACTCCACCTCTCACTAGAGGGAGCAAACACAAGCCTCAACCTCTACCAAGAGGGAGCAAACCAATCATCCAATCAACCTCTACCAAAGAGGGATACAACAAAAACAGGGTGTTTACAACAAGTGGTTTCTTTCAACCACAAACAATCTCTCTTCCACAAAACAAAGATCCTAATAGAATAGGATAGAAGATATAGCTCAAGTGTGAAAAACTTAGAGTTTGGAAACAAAAAATCAAAGAAAATACTTGGGAAAACTCTTTGTAAAAGATAGAAATGAAGAACAATACAAATCTCCCAATTTTTCTATTTTCTTTGATTTTCCAAAAACTCTAAAACAAATAAAGATTGATCTTTTTTGCACTTAAACACTTTTGAAAACTTGTTTTTTAAACCAGAGAATGGGGAAATTTTTGCTCTGAAAAATCTTATCTAAAATCCCAAAGAAATGGGTATTTATAGCCCAAACAGAAAACTAATCGTTAGGCTGATCTGTCAGCCTGACAGGCTCGCGGTCGACCGGCCGATCGACCGCCAACGGTCTGAGATATGACCGTTGGGCAATCTCGGTCGACCGCCCAGATACAGAGAGCAAAGCTCTCTGGTCCGGTCGACCGGTTCGGTCGACCGGCCCACTGTGCTGCCAGACGTGCACAGCTCTGTGCACGTCGGTCGACCGCACGGTCGACCGCCTCTTGGTGCGGTTTACCGAGCGGTCGACCGAACCTGGCCTGTCAGCCAGTTCTGGGTCAGAAACTGGGGTTAAAAATATTTCTAAAAATCTTATAAAAACTTCTAAAAATCCCCAAAAATAGTTTTAACATTTTGCATTGATATATAACATGTGATAAAATTTCAACTTAAATATCAAGCAATTTGAACTATTTTTGTGTCTTATTATTTTTATCAAAAATTAAACTTGTATTTTATCAAACTTGGATTTTTCAATAGGAAATCTGATTTTTCTTAAAACTCATGAATAGGCATATCAAAATAAGTTTGTTTAAGATATGAAGCATGTATGTATATTGAACACATCTAATATACATAAAAACCAAGTAAACTTGTTTTGATCAATCTATTCATGAAAAATCAAATCCAAAACATAATTGTGTGTGTTGTGCACTTGAGCATATCAACTATTCTTATCTTTACAAATGGATCTAAAACTCAAACTAAACTATGGATACCTAAGTCTTCTTGACGATCTTCATCTTCAAGTCGACCCGATCCAAACGCTGTGATCCAACGAGCAAGGCTATGTATGATCTTGATGCTCGGGCCCAGAATCACCAAGTGAAAGCTTCCAAACTCCTCTTTTTGAAGCAATCACCACTAATATCTTGATCAATGATCTGTAACTAAAATCACAAGATAATTAGTAAACATAACTACATGAGTTAATCATCATCAAAACTAGAGAGGAAGGCCTCCGGGCCAACATAATTGTGTTTTGATGATTCTTGCATCTCAACATGTATTCCATATTTTTTACATGTTTTCATAAAAATGAGTTTAGCTTCATATATATGTTAAATTTATCTAGAACTATTAGATACATGTCAATCTTAGAGTCACTTGCTTTTCATGCAAAATTTTTTTTGGACTCATTTATGTTTGGGATATGTATGTATATTTTTAGTTTCAACAAACATACATATACCTTGAAGTGTATTTAGTTTTGATAATTTCTTGCTTTTGATAAAAAAATTCATATGAGCTTCAATGCCTTATTTCTATAATTTTATTAATTACATGATTCTTACACTCTATGCTTGGTGTTTACTCATGATTTTTGAGCCTTTATGTGCTTTATTGCCATTTGATGGTCGATGATCATGTGATTTCCATGCTTTCATGGATATATTCATGTTTTATTTCTTATTTGAGGATTTAATACTAGTTTTCAAAATTATCTTTAAACTAGTCTTTATTCTTCAATTGGTAATGATTTTCAATATGTTAAAATATTTTCAAATCATATTTTTAAAAGCCCCTACCTTCCAAGGGCGGTTGGATGGGCGACCATTCATTGTATACCCTTATTGAATATCTTTAAACTTGTGCATGAATAGGGTAGTAGGTATAAGTTTTACACATAATCTTCATGATATTTCATATGTTTTAATACTTATATTTATTTTCTTATATATATATATAATATATATATATATATATATATATAATATATATTATATATATATAATTATATATATATATATATATATATTATATATATAATATGCTTTAAAATTTCAATTGGTATTCTTATTTACATACAAACTATATATGATCTTTATTATGTTTGTTTTGTAATGTCTTTACTCTTCTTTAAAAGCACAAAATTGTTTATGCTAAGTTTGACTTATTTCTAAATATTAATTGGTATCTTTACATGTTTTTGCATTAAGTTACAATTGGTATTTATATTTTTTTTGGTATCAAAATGTATTTCATGCTGCATTTCAATTGGTACTTACAATTGGTATCAATTTCACATTCTATTGGCATCAAAGTCTACTATTAGTATTTTAAAAAAATATTTTCTCGACAAATGGTACCAACTTTTATTTTATCAACTACAATTTGATTTCATTTAGTATCAAATTTATTTTGTTGACTTCTAAAAAGTTCAAAATTTGTTTTAATAGTGATTTCAAAATTTTCTTAAAATTTTTTTTATATGTATTGCCTATATGCAAGGGGAGCTTAACATCTTCTCTATATATAGATTCATATTAAGTGTATCTCACATTGAGGAGCTGATCTCTCTTCTTTATGTAGTACACGTGTGTAGGGCCTTAACACCTCCGCTTATACATTGTATATTATGCTTTTATGTGGGTTAGGGTCTAGTCATCCCTTCTCCATGTAATGCATGTATGCAGGGGAGCTAACTTATCATCTCTCTCCTCTTCATGAATGTATATAGCATATACATATTTATTGTTTGATTATTCTCACCCCTTTGTTGATGAATTGACAAAAGGGAGAGAAAATTTTAGAGAGCTTATATATGCATGCTTAATATTGGTATTTATGCATATATGTTTGTGTTTAGTTTATGCATTTCATTGAATATCTATTTTTTTTATTGCTATGCATTAGTTAAGGGGGAGTTACTATGAAGCTTATATTTAATCCATACATATATAATCTCATGAGTTTTATCATCATCAAAATGACGAGATTGTTGGCCCAAAGACCCATCACTCTAGTTTTGATGATGATTACTCATGTAGTTATAGTACTAATGATCTTGTGTTTATTAGTTTTCAGATTTTCTATCAAGATCTTAGTAGGTGCTTAGTTTCAACAAAGGAGTTTTGGAGCTAACACATATAGATTTAAGAGCTCGCGTCAAGATCGCATCTAGCAATCAGATGGAGTCAAGTTCTTTGGATCGTGTTTGATCGAATCGACTTGGAGAAGGAGTCTACAAGAAGACTTCAGTTTATTTAGTTTTAGTTTATGTTAGATCTTGTGTTAGATAGACTAGTGTTGATATGCTCAGTTTGCACACATACATACAAGTTCAATGCTTTAGTTTTTAGTTTAACCGGTTATGGATTTCAAGTACACATATATCGGGTTCTCCTCAGTCGACCGGTGCAGCCGACCGTTCTGCTGATCTGCTCGACACCCTTTTATTTCTTATCATAACTTTTTATTCGTATATTCAATTAATATGATTTAAATTGAATTTCAAAGATAACTTTTAGGGCTACATTTATTATTCAATAATCATTTTTTGGCTCAAATGTTAAAGATGTCAAATATTGGGTTGAAGTCTATTATTGTTCTAAAAACAGTTACAGTTTTTAAATTTGACACCTTTTAGTATTTTATTGATAACTTTCTACTCCGAAACGATATTGAGCTGATTAAGTTGCATTAAAGAAGACTTAAAGATTTAAAAATTATTTCTACATACTTATTTCCAAATTTGAAGTTTTAGACTTGAAAACTGTATTCAAAGTTGACCAATAGACTGCCAGAATTGGAAGTAACAGCTAGCTCCTTTAAAAACTATTTTAAAACATGTTTCCTTTAAAACGAGGAAAGTTGAATTTTTAAGGTCAATTTCTTCATTTTTAGAGCTGGTAAAATTATTCTGAAATTATTTTTCTAAAACCTATATAAAGGGTCATTGGGATTGAATATTTCATAACAATAAATTCTATTAAAAAAAATTTAGTTTTTGCTTCTAAAGAGAAAAAATTTATGTTTGCTTTTGTGCTCTTATTTTCAAAGTTTCATTTGAGTTTTCTTTTCTTAAAATCTCTTTTTTCTGATTTTCACTCTCACTTACATCCTTGAGCTTCAAGTTTACATTTTACTCTATAGAGTTTTTGTAAGAGAGTTGCAAAGAGAGTGTTTGTGATCTCTTGATCACCAAGATTTTTAGAGAGCTTTTCTTTCCATGTTTAAGTGTTTTGCAGCAAGTTTAAAAGAAGTTTTTGAGCCAAAAAGTTTTATCTTTTATTTGTTTTTAAAGTATTAGAAAAATCTTAGAAAAGAGGAGGTCTTTAGGAAATTGGTTTTGAGCTTTCTTTACAAATCTATTTAGTATTTTTTTTCAAGTATTTTTCTTTGTTATTTTCTTTTCCAAACACTTTATTTTCTCACACTTAGCTATCATCTCTAATTCCATCTATAGGATCTTATTTTTGAGAGGAATATTGTTTG
>JAVJIF010016406.1:0-104198 GCA_038442645.1 Agave tequilana
ATGGCACAAATGCGGAATTTAAAAATCAACTATCACAATTAGCTCAAATAAAAGACTTGCAATAAATGAAGCAATCAATAGTGCAAGAATTAAAGAGTTTAGAGTTTAGAGAGATTTGAGCAAACGCAAACACGCAGATATGTTTCCGAGGTTCGAGCCACGCTCTACGTCCCCGCCTTCACACTTGAAGGATTTCCACTATTGAAGATCCCACTGGATCACCAATACAAGGACACACTTGTCCTATCTCTCGTGATGCCGCAACACCACCCGGAGCACACTAGCTCGCCTTGAGGCCGATGCCTCTACAACTTCACTCAAGAAGAAAATGATCACACTTGATCAAAAATTCGCTCACTTGCACAATCCTAGAACCAATATGTAGATGAAGAATTATGGGATTGTGTAGTGCAATAGCTAGAGAGAAGTAGAGGTGAAGACTTCAAATGGGTGTCTAGAAATTTAGGGCTTTTGGAGAGAAAATCTTTTCTAAATGAAAGCCTTTTGAAAACTTGTAAATCTTTTGGAAATCTTTTGTAAAAATGTTCTTAATAGATGTCTTATCATGTTGAAGTGACCTCCTATTTATAGGGGTCAAAAACAGCTCTAGAGATTCGTTGGGATCAAATCCCAAAAGAAAAACTGTCAGAAAATATAGCTGTTGGAGTCTGTCAGAAGTTCTGACAGCAGCCGGTCGACCGCCAACGGTCATATTTTTGACCGTTGTGGGGCTACGGTCGACCGTCCCGGTCGACCGGAACAAACAGAGAGCACTGTAAGTGCTCCGGTCGACCGGAGCGGTCGGCCGACGTACACACATGCACAGCGTGTCCGTCGGTCGACCCGGGCGGTCGACCGGTTTCTGTCAGTTCTGAAAAATCAGAACTTCCAGAAACTTGAAACTTGGGTTTTAGATTTTGGTCTTGGGTTTGAATGTTTTGGACCTTGTAAAACATAGAGTATGAGCATATGTCATAACTCTATCATGTTAAAACATTTTGATAAATACCCTTTTGATAAAAGCTTGTTTTGTCCAAAAATTGTTTTTCCAAAAATATTGTTTTTCCAAAACTTAAAGTTTCTAAAAACTTATTTCCAAAAACATGTTAACTTTAAATCTAGATTGGAAATAGAATTTGAAACTCTTTTTGAAGTCATGAACCAAAGTAAAGTGTGTGTAAGTGGTAATCCCATAACTCTACTTCTAACATCTAGGTTTTGACAAAATATCTAAAATAAAAATCAAAATACAAATCTTGAAATTTCTTCATAGTCTTGATCTCGACTTGGTCTTTTCTTTAAGATCTTGATTCCGAAGCTTCCTATTGTGCTTGGCTTGGGAATGCAAATCTTTTGGCGGCATCCAAACTTGTGAGTTTTGATTGTGGAGCCGTCAAATCAACCTGTTTAACCTGAAATTCTTTTAAACAAAAACTTGTTAAATATATATAACTAGATATGGTTTGTTATCATCAAAATATCCATCAAGATATAGGGCTAATGGCCTTTGGGCCAACAATCTCCCCCTTTTTGATGATGACAAAACATATTTAGTTATCACAAATATTTTGGGTAGAGACTTCAAATGAAGCTCCCTCTCAACACATGCATATAATAAAAATCATACTCAGGCATGGATAAATATGGCAAATGATAAATGATAAACATCAAGTGATAAATACACATGTCCATGCCAACAATTTTCATGTCATAAATAAGGATGAAAACATGATTTCATATATGACATAAAGAAACGATACATATAAGGAAAAGATACATGTCCACAAAAACATAACAGAAATACATGTCCAAACAAAAGCAAAACACAAAATATGTCTCTCAACAAATAACTCTCCCCCTTTTTGACATCATCAAATAAGGGGAGGTCACTCTCATCACTTGGCACTAGCAGCATCGTCGTCCTCATCGTCTTCCTCATCTTCCTCGTCCTCAGACGAACTCTCTGCAGCATCCATCTTCTTGTCACCATCATCGTCTTCCTCCGAAGAAGAAGAAGAAGAAGCTGCCACCTCCTCTGGATCAATGCCGTCAACTTTAGTCCGAGGTGGAGGAACAGATGAACGAGCTCTGGGGGAAATGGAGGGCCAGTGGAGGGAAGTGGACGAGCAATGGAAGTGGGATCAGGAACAAGCATGTCGAATTTCGTAAAGAGTGCCTCAAATTGCGTATCCATGAATCTCATGGAGTCAGCAAAATAGGACAAATCATTACGAATTCCTTGGATACGTGAGTCCATCACCGCACGAGAATCTGCCTCGCGCTGGAAACGTGCGTCCATCTCTGCACGAAGCGCTGCATCACGCTGCTCAATCCAAGCCTGGTGTGCCTCGAACTGAGAGCGTACCTCTGAGGAGATAAGAGCCTGAAGGTCTGGAGGTAAAACAGGGGCAGAAGCAGATGATGTCCCTGGGGCCGAAGAAGACCCTGGGGCAGAAGATGATCCTGGAGCAGCAGGAGGAACAGGAGGTTGCTCAGGAACGTGTCGACGCAACTGGGCTTCCATCCTCTTCAAGAGAACTCCGTCAATGTTTATTAGAGGATCATCAGGAGACTCAGATGAGAGATCAAAATTTAGAGCTTTAAGAAGATGTGTAATCAACATGCCATAGGGCAAGCTCCTACCCGACATGCGAATCTGGTCGGATGCCATATGAGAAGCTATGATACGGGGAACATTTATCTTAATGTCTCGCAGAAGGCAATAGATGATCAATGGAACAGGACCCCTAGCATGGCTGTACTCTCCAGATTTAGGGACAATGTTATAGAAAATGATTTTGGTAAGGACCTGAGATGTGAGGGTGAATCTACTCACAACTTCATTCCTCACCAAACCAGGGTTGTTATCCCCGTGGATCAAAGTGGATGCGGTGAGCGCAGACTCCCTCCGGAAACTCAAAATCATGAAGGTCATGGGTGTAGACATCAGCTCCACCAGTGGAGAGATGTAGAATGTCAGCAAACTGACCAATGCTAAGGTCAATGTCCTACCTAGGACTCTAGAAAAGATACGGTTACCATCAAAAGAGAAATTAGTATAGAAATAGGGAACGAGAGATGTATAGACTTGTTCTTTGATGGTCAAGAAATCATTTAAGGAGTTGTTCTGCAGGATTTGGGAATGTCCAAGTGTTCAAAATCTTGTATAACGACATATCTCCCCGAATTGATGTTCCTTTTGGAAAGGTTAATGAACCGATTTTCAGCAACCTCATTAATGAAAGGTCGTTTGGGCTTGGGGACATATGAAGAGGGTTGAGCAACAGATTTACCCTTTTCAGACCTAGTTCTTTTAGACATTTTTTGAGGAAAAAGATGATTTTTAGGTCAAATAAGTTAGGGCTTGATCTAGAGAACTTAGAAACCTAAAATCTTTAACAAAAAGAGATGATCCTAAAGCTAGATATTAAGAACAGTAGGAAAAATCAAATTTTTACCTGAAAGATGAAGAACAAAACCCTAATCAGAGAAAACCTGAAATTCTTCGAATTCTGCGGAGAGGAAGTCCTGAAAACGAAGATCCAGCACCTAAAGATGGAATCTGAAGTGGGTTTGATGGAATTTGAAAAAGATTGAGGGATTAGAGATTTAGAGAAAATTTTTGAGGAGGGAAGAAGTCGGGTTCGTCGGCTGTGAGTGTGAGAGAGAGAGAAAAAGTCAAATAAATAGCAGTTTTAGGGCTGAATACGATGAACGGTCGACTGGTCGGGACCCAGAGAAAACCCGAGAGCTCTGCATCTCAGAGCGGTCGACCGGGTCGGTCGACCCAGAAATCCCGAGAGCTCTGAGAGCTACAGCGGTCGACCGGGTCGGTCGACCCAGAAAACCCGAGACCACAGACAGCAACAGCGGTCGACCGGGTCGGTCGACCGGCTATGCCCAAAAAACTGAGAACAGAAAAAAATTTAAAAGAAAAAATTTTATCAAATAAAGTAGAACATATATAACATGTAGGAATACAACAATGTTTTTAAATCTTCATTAGGTTATCAAACAAAAATATTCACACAAGACATTTTATTTAATTTTCATACAAAAACAAAGTTTTAGAGATGTTGAAGCCGAATACCCGGTGACGGGTTCTGAACTTCATCCTCTTGATTCCTCTTGAATGAGTTGAGGTGCGCAATTGTCATCTCTAAGGTATTTGTTTGAATATGAAATTTTTACAAAATTTTATTTCTAGTTTTGAAAATACAATGTGTATATATAAATAAGCTAGTCTAGGCATGGCATGTGGACATACAATGGACATGGTATAAAAGACAAGATAAAAACATGGCATATACACAAACATGATAGAGATGTAAGTTTACACAAGCATATATCAATGTATCATAAAAGTAAACTAACAATCCTATACATGTGTATATAAATAATTAAACAAAAACTTTTAAATGGAGAAGTTACCAAGCATGGGCAATCTCCAAAATAGGTGCCTCCAAGATAGCGATGCAAATGCGATGTGTTCTTTGAGCTTAGTTGCATCCACCACCCGGGCACCGTTTCCCCCTAAGTCTTGGAGGAAGAAGATCCACCTGTTTCATCTAAAATTGGTGGGTCTTTTGGTACCCATATCTTTTTGGGTCCTTTAAGATTAGTACCGGGATGAACCCAAACATATTTATTATGCACATTATTTTTAGCAAAACAAAATTTTTCTAAATGGCCTTTGCGGCCACAATGCGTGCAAATGTAAATTCTACCACTACCATACATGTATGTATGTTTATGTGTGTGTGCATGTTTTCGTGCATGTGCATGGTGAGTGTGTTTCCCTTGGGTTACTCCTTAGGAAATCTAGATGCAAACTTATTTAAATCAAAAGCACACTTTTTAAGAGTAGAGTCTAACACTTCAACCCGTTTTGAATCTCTACAAATTTATTTTTATTACAAGAAACCATGGGGGTTTTTCCTTTATTAGCCAATTTATATTTATCAAAGTCACTTTTTAATTTTTCAAAAGCACTAGATAAAACATTTTTCTCACTAAGACAAGTATCAAGTTTATTCTTTAAAACATCATTTTCCTTTTTCAATTTTTTATTATGAGATTGAGAGATCTTATATCTATGTTGTAACTCTTCGAAAAAATGAGCAAGTTCATCCATGGTAAGATCATCATCTTCTAAAGTGTTATCAAGGGTTACCTTAGAAGAATTGTCTCCTGTGCCATGAAGCACATGTGAGCGGCGTCGTGCTCCTCTTCGGATTCCGACTCCGTATCATCCCATGTGGCTACCATAGCCTTCTTCTTCCTTGGTACATGCTTGGAGGTAGTAGCTTGGAGAGCGGGGCAATCCGCTATGAGATGTCCGATCTTCTTGCAATGGAAACAAGGACCGGGTTCTTCTCTCTTCTTTTCAAACCTTCCTTGAGGTTTCCCTCTTCGGAAGTTACTTTGCCTCCCTTTCCTGTAAAACATTTTGCCTACCTTCCGGATAAGCATGGCAAAGTCCTCATCGCAATCCTCCGATGAGTCGTCTCTTAATAGTGGTTGGAGTGGCTTTGAAGGCGATTGTTTTCTTCTTGGGTGCTTCCTTTCTTCTCTTACCTTCATCTCCATCTCATGGGTTTTGAGATTACCGATGAAGCCAGAGAAGTCCATCTCCTCCCGATCGTTGAGCTCCTTGAGGGTAGTTGCCTTTACTTCCCAAGATTTGGGAAGAGCCCGAATGACCTTGCGAATCTTTTGGTCATTATCAATTGCGTCACCTAGAGAAGACAAGGCATTAGTGATCTTGGTGAAACGCGTGAGCATGTCATCAATGCTCTCATTATCAAACATGTAAAAATTCTCATATTGAGAACGTAACAAGTCAATCTTGGATCTTTTGACTTGTGACGTTCCCTCATGAGTCACAATTAAAATATTCCAAACTTCAAATGCGGATTTGCAATTAATGATGCGTGCTAGGTCATCCTCATTTAATGCTTGGGTCAATGCATATTGGGCTCTAGCATTAGCTTCATAGTCCTTGGTGGTGTCCTCGGACCATGAACTCTCATCGGTGAGGGGTTCAACAATTCTCTTGTGATGGCCCTAGCTACTCTAACACCTAGGGACTTTAGAAATAGGTTCATCTTGACCTTCCAAATAGGGAAGTTCAAGCCATCAAACTTAAGTGGGGACTTGATGCTAGAAAAGTCAAGTGATGCCATGGATGAGTAATATAAAGCACAATATATGAAAAATGCAACTAATATAGCCAAATAACAAGGATCTCCCTAAGGTGGTTAAACCAAATTGTAGGGTTAGGCTCTGATACCAATTGAAATCACCTAGAGGGGGGTGAATAGGTGATGGCTATATGTAAATGGCACAAATGCGGAATTTAAAATTCAACTATCACAATTAGCTCAAATAAAAGACTTGCAATAAATGAAGCAATCAATAGTGCAAGAATTAAAGAGTTTAGAGTTTAGAGAGATTTGAGCAAACGCAAACACGCAGATGTGTTCCGAGGTTCGAGCCACGCTCTACGTCCCCGCCTTCACACTTGAAGGATTTCCACTATTGAAGATCCCACTGGATCACCAATACAAGGACACACTTGTCCTATCTCTCGTGATGCCGCAACACCACCAGGAGCACACTAGCTCGCCTTGAGGCCGATGCCTCTACAACTTCACTCAAGAAGAAAATGATCACACTTGATCAAAAATTCGCTCACTTGCACAATCCTAGAACCAATATGTAGATGAAGAATTATGGGATTGTGTAGTGCAATAGCTAGAGAGAAGTAGAGGTGAAGACTTCAAATGGGTGTCTAGAAATTTAGGGCTTTTGGAGAGAAAATCTTTTCTAAATGAAAGCCTTTTGAAAACTTGTAAATCTTTTGAAAATCTCTTGTAAAAATATTCTTAATAGATGTCTTATCATGTTGAAGTGACCTCCTATTTATAGGGGTCAAAAACAGCTCCAGAGATTCGTTGGGATCAAATCCCAAAAGAAAAACTGTCAGAAAATATAGCTGTTGGAGTCTGTTAGAAGTTCTGATAGCAGCCGGTCGACCTCCAACGGTCATATTTTTGACCGTTGTGGGGGCTACGGTCGACCGTCCGGTCGACCGGAACAAACAGAGAGCACTGTAAGTGCTCCGGTCGACCGGAGCGGTCGGCCGACGTACACACATGCACAGCGTGTCCGTCGGTCGACCCGGGCGGTCGACCGTTTCTGTCAGTTCTGAAAAATCAGAACTTCCAGAAACCTGAAACTTGGGTTTTGGATTTTGGTCTTGGGTTTGAATGTTTTGGACCTTGTAAAACATAGAGTATGAGCATATGCCATAACTCTATCATGTTAAAACATTTTGATAAATACCCTTTGATAAAAGCTTGTTTTGTCCAAAAATTGTTTTTCCAAAAATATTGTTTTCCAAAACTTAAAGTTTCTAAAAACTTATTCCCAAAACATGTTAACTTTAAATCTAGATTGGAAATAGAATTTGAAACTCTTTTTGAAGTCATGAACCAAAGTAAAGTGTGTGTGTAAGTGGTAATCCCATAACTCTACTTCTAACATTTAGGTTTTGACAAAATATCTAAAATAAAATCAAAATACAAATCTTGGAATTTCTTCATAGTCTTGATCTCGACTTGGTCTTTTCTTTAAGATCTTGATTCCGAAGCTTCCTATTGTGCTTGGCTTGGGAATGCAAATCTTTTGGCGGCATCCAAACTTGTGAGTTTTGATTGTGGAGCCGTCAAATCAACCTGTTTAACCTGAAATTCTTTTAAACAAAACTTGTTAAATATATATAACTAGATATGGTTTGTTATCATCAAAATATCCATCAAGATATAGGGCTAATGGCCTTTGGGCCAACACTTCTTGCCTTCACATTCACTCCACAACTTCGAGGAGGTGTCAGAAGCGCTCCTCACCCAGTACGTATCTCGCAGGAGACTAAAAGGAACAATCACCATCTTCTCACTGTCAAGATGAGGTAGAGCGACAACCTCAAATCTTACATTAGCTACTTCCAGAGCCAATTGGCCAAGAGCTCCAACTTCGGTGAGGACGTCTCTGCATTCACATTCATTAGCAGGATGCAAGTCTCTTACTTCTTGTACAAACATCTCCTGAAATACAATGTCACTCGGATGAGCGAGGTTCTATCTTGAGCTCCGCCCTACATTCAATTGGAGGAGGCAAATAAGACTTCCTCTAACTACTCTGTGAAGCCTGACAACCACGGAGGAAGGTTGAAATCTTCTCATGAAGCCTCCGCCCATGCCAAAGATCGGAACCGGGGGCAACCTACCTACAAGAGACAAGCGCTCTCGATTCTCTCACCAAACCCACTCAGAGCTTACAAATAGATAGAGCAATTCACTCCGGTCAGGCTCTCTATCAACGAAGTCTTCAACACCATCAATGATCAACCCTGGGTCAGGCAGTTGGCCCAAAGGTACAATTGTTCTCTATTTTAATAATTCTATACTCATGAATATATATTAGAACTAATGAATGTGTTTCAGTATTTTGTTAGTTTTAGGTTCTTTATGAGTTGATGCGTCTTCAAGATACAATACGAGATCAAAGTTGAAAATATTTCCGACTTTATGAAGATGAACTTGTTGTATAGTACAAATGTTATACTTTTGTAAACAATAGCATGTTAAAGTTTACTATAGAGAGAAGAGCTACATGGAATCACACACATACACACATAATTACATGGATTTATATTCTTTCGAAATATATTTTAAATTTAACAAAACTTGTGTTTCTTCAAGTACTTTACAAAAGACAGCTTGGGCTGTTGACAACTCCAAAGAGGCGATAGGTGTTTCCAGAGCTCTATTGAACAGAACTATCAACAGATCTGTCGATAGTGCTTTTACTTAGACTGTCGATAGGATTTTTCAAGAACTGTCGACAGCTCCTTTTCAAAGAGCTGTCGACAGGCTTTTACAGAGAGTATGGTTTTTTTTTTAAAAACATAGGTCTCTGCCGACAGTTGAAGTCGACTATTGACAGCTGATATTATATGTATCATATTGAATTGTTGATCAAGGAAAAATCGTGCACGAAAAGTGTATGTTTTGAAATCACGAGTTAAAAGTGTGTGCTTTGGCTTTCTTCGATACTTTCGATATAGCATAAAAGCTAAGCAGGTCAATCCATAAGGACGAGAAGTGACATCAATCTACAAGGATGAGAAATGATAGAAACTTTACGGTCTATTCACGTGTGTGTTAACGGTTCTTCTATATTTTAAAGAATGAAAAGAGAAGAAATAAAGAATGAAAAGAGAAGAATACGGTGAAAATAAAGAACTGGGAAACATTGAAGAGAAGGTATTTGTAATTTTTGAGATATATCCAAAACAAAGTAAAATGGAAAGAAAACTCATGGCTACTAATTACTAATAGCTCCACTAACATGCTAACCTCTTAGTGATACTTGCCTCACATATATTCTTGGCCATCACTAGTCCTTAGCTCAAGAGCGTTTCAAAGCATGCTCATTGAACTAAGGACTAGTGATGGCACATGTCTATTGTCAATCATGTGATCGTTGTCAACGATTAGGGAAGATTGCACGCCGGAACGAAATGCCGTTAAACCCGATCTTAGTTGTCGAAATCTTTAATGTTTGGGGCATTGACTTCATGGGTCCCTTTCCGATATCCCATGGATACCATATATCCTTGTAGCAGTTGACTACGTCTCTAAATGGATAGAGGCGGTAGCATGTAAAACTAATGACCACAAGTTGTGGTAAACTTCTTGAAAGAGAATATATTTTCTCGTTTTGGCTTTCCTCGTGCAATCAAAATTTTGATCGAGCCAAACCTGCACAAAAAAATAATACAGAAATTTAGACAGTGCTAGGTCCTCAATTCTACGTGTAGCCTAGGGCTAACGGGTCGTGATCCACAGGGAGGGACAACGATGGAAGCGTTATGTAAGTTTCTTCTTTTAATTTACAAAATTAGTTAATACTTATCTTCTCAGTTAATAAAAAGAAAATAAAAATGTTAAGTTAAGTTAAGAAGAAGATGATAGAAGAAGAGATGATGGTATCGTTGTTGTTTTATTTATAAAAAAAGGAAAGAAAAAAAATTATAACTCTGAAAAAGAAAACAAAAAGAGTACTTACCTCTACTGATGAATCATAACAAAGGCTTACCTCAACATGAAGTAAAGTAGTAGAAAAAAAGAAAGGAAAGAAAAGCTTCGGCGAGATTGAGCACAATGAACCTCCATTGATTGTCACCTTCAATATAGGCTTCTTGAAGAAAAGATTATAATAGTGTCACTCTACAATAACTCTTCCTCTCTTTTGATTATGCAACTCTCTCTAGCCTAAAAATAAAATAAAATAAAAAAAATAAAATTACATTGAAGAAGAAAAGAAAAACCTAAACTAAAGCTCTCTCTGAGATCGTGCTTCTCCCCTTGCCTTTGAGATTGCAGGTATTTATAGCAGAGATTAGAGGAGTATAAAGATAGGGAAAGCTGGCTTTTCTGAAATTTGAATCCTCCCCTTATCTCCATACTGGATATCCATAATTCTGTTCTGCAGCTTGATGACGTGTTGAGTACTGAATATCGCTTAACAGATGACAGAATTAGAACAAGTGATCAACAGAAGAATTGTAACCCTTTAAGTCTTCTTTCTGTAGCATCTTGAATCATCAAATTTGAGATTCGGTAGCAAAAGATATGATTAAAATGCTAAACTGTATCCAGTCTGATTTGCTCTGATCTTCAGCTGAACATTTGCCCCAATCTATGATTGTTCTAACTAGATCTGGGATTATCCTCAGCTAACCAAATAGATCCAGTTAAATCTGATTTTAACTGGTATTTATTTGATTTAATCCTCTTTCTCTTCATTATTATCTTCTGCAAAATAATATTTAAGACAAGAAAATTAGCAGATTTATACACGATAAATGTAAGAGTGTAATGAAAAGAATGCAAAATATGTGTACGATCACACCCCCACACCTATCTTTTGCTCGTCCTCGAGCAAAACAATAAAACTAAACTAAAGATTATTAGACCACTTTCGCAGGTCACGCGATTGCACTGAGCATGTGCAACAAGCCGTTAAACCTCTAGGTTTCCCCTAGAGGACGAGTTTGTCTCGTGAGGGTTTTCAGTGGATTTCCCACAAAATCTATAAAGAAAGAGAAACAAAGAGTTAGTATTTTTGAAAAGCATTTTTGAAGGAGAAAAATATTTGAAATATTATTGTAAGATTTAAGTAATCTATAAGTTATAGGAAAATCGAATATTTCATTCCTAAACTTAGTCTCTATTCAAAAATTCGTTATCAATCAAAGTAAGGAGTCAAATTGTACTTCTTATCTAGTCTATTACTTTACCCTAAGTCATATGCACTTGTGACTGTGAAAATTTTGACTAAGGGTTCATTAACTCTAACTCTTATGCCTTATTTATTTATATATATGTATATATATATATATTATTTTTTGATGGTATTATTCCTTAGTTTAGGCTTTCTAATCTGCCCATGTAACGAGCCTTTAATCGATGACTCCCAAACCAAACGGTCTTAGGGCACCGGGTGAGAAGACACCCCTAGGACTTAAGGACTCGAGCAAACAAGGCCACAAAACTAAAGATTTTATTATATGAACCTCTTTTAGGCGTGAATACTTATGCTTTATTAGGCACAAATACCCAGCTTAATCAGAGGATTTTTTTTTATATATTTTTTCTCAAACTTATCTAATCATCTTTCGCATAAATACTAAGGCTTGCTTAGGCCAAAGCACCTAGCTAATCAATAATTAGATTTGTTCATAGATATTTTGTTTTTTTTTTTTTTTTTTTATAATAAGGCATAAGAATCTTTGTTCTTGAACCCTAAGTATGTAAGTGTATGAAGTGTGCATATTTCATTAAGGTAAAGATCAAGACCAAATTATTTTGACAAATTTTCTTCCTAACCCTAAAAATCAAACAAATAATCTTATTTTGACGAAGCATAAGAAATCCTGATTATGATTTTCCTATTCCTTAAAATTGACTTAATTTCTTACAAAAATTATGTCAAAATATTGTTTCTATTTTCAAAAAGTTTTTAAAAGTAAAGAAAGTGTTAGTTTTTTTTTCTTTCTTCTTTTTTTAATAAAAGAAAAAACCTAAGTTATGTTAGACCCTCCCCCTCACCTATCTCATGCATTGTCCTCAATGTATGAATTAATGCATAGATGCATGAAAAAGAAGAAAGAGAAGGAAAATATTACCTTAAGGTGGTGGTTCCGGTGGAGGTCTGATTGGGTCAAGCGTTTCTGCCCATCTAGATATTGTGGATTTTCATGAAACCCACCTTTCTTCACCTCTTTCTTATTAATATTTTTATAATCCCCAACATGAACAGGATCATGCAAGATCCTAGCATGAAATTTTTTCCGGTTATATGACCAGTCTTGGGATATCATCACAGAGTCATATTGATCTAAACCTTGGTCCAACAATGGAATGTGATTTTGTGGAATAGATGATTTGGGCTCAATAATGAAGGGAATAGAAACCGATATTGACTCCGGAATAAAACTTAAATCAAGTTTAGGTTCGAGAGTCGGAGTAGGTTCATGGATTTGGTCCAAATCATAGAATTCAAGTTCACATTCATTTCCCAATAATGGAATGTGACTATCTAATATAGTTGGTTCATGTTCAAGCTCTACAGGGATAGGAATCAGTGTTGGCTTCGGAATTGAGTCCAAATCGGGTAAGGAAATTGGAGTCAGCATTGATTCAAAAAGTGGAACTGAATCACAATATTGGGAATTGGTATCACATTCATCTTCAAGTTCAATCTCATTGAAATGAAAACTTGCCAATTTATCAATGGGTTGACATTGGTCAAGTTCAAAGTTTTGTGGTGAGATCGAATCTTGGTTAAAATTTTCAAGATACCATGATTCTTCGTCAATATGGCTAGGAGAATCAGGAGTGGTTAAAAATGTGTTAGGTAGAGTTTCCTCATTCCTATCATTAATTGTTTTAACTAAATGACTCACTTTTGCTTCTAACCTATTAAGAGATTGGAGACGATCCATTTGGGATTGAATACAATTATTTTGGGACTGAATCATGAATTCCATATTCTTTTCTAAGTCAAGAGGTTCTTCTTGTTGTGGCTGGACTTGGAAATTAGAGTAAGGATCTTGGATTTGGGATCTGTTTGGGAGAATTGAGTCCGCTATGATTTGTACTTGTCGGGTGGACTCAAGAAAGGCTTCAAATGTCTTTTCTAAAGAAGATTTCTCTTCTATAGGTTGGTCTTGGTATGGATCATATGAAGCTGTTTGTTGGTAAGGTTGTTGATAGTAAGACCCGGGGAGTTGTATCCCCACTGACTCGGTGAAGAGTGGTGATGATTATCCCATTCTTGTTCATAATACTGGGATTGGGGCATATTTTGATTCGGATAAGACCAATCTGGCATACTTAGTTGGTTAGAGTTATGTAATGCCGGGCTGGTAATATCCGAACTGAAAGAGGTGGGGTGAAATATGGATTTAAGTTATAATCAGAATAATTGTAATTATAATCTATTTTCACAAAAACAAACAAAAACAAACAAATAACAAACAAGAAAAAGAAAAATCTAGCCTATGTTAGGGTAGAGCTTAGACCTAGACGACTTCTAACTGGTTAGACTGTCCATAGGAGGTATAATATAGACTTTGACCACAAGCTAATCAGCCAGGTCAGGGCAAGGTTGGTGGGAGGTTTTCCGTCAAAGACGTTCCTTAATTAAATAACCACCAACCTTTGGGCTTTCGGCCCTCAATCCTTTCCTAGACACTGATTTGGCAGGAGTCAAATTCCAATATCTTTCCCCCTTAGGATAATCTCCTAATTGAGTCCGAGATGTCCCTAGGGCCAACGTCTACTCATTTTTTAGTAGGGCTTGGGTTAGTGAGTGAGGAGATTATTTGTGGGCTAAGGGAGGGTAATGACTTCCCCACCTTATCTTATTTATAGGACAAGCCCTTAGATCAATTTAGTGCAGTGTATAAGAAAAGCAACACTTAAGCAATGTAAACAATCCAAAAGTGTTCTTATACTAGATGCTATGCACACGTACCTTTGCTCCAGCACTCTTCAACAGTAAATAGAAAATGTAATGAAATAGACGCGTGCCTAAATGCAAAGTCTAAATCATTTTTAGCATTTACAATCAACTTTTTACTGTTGTATTAGAAATATATATACAGTGAGTCAAACAAGGAGATAAATGCTACAGAAATTCAGATTTTCAATTCAGCCAACCTGCAAAAATACAGGTTAGTAGTTCACTCAGTTTTGCCACTGGAATGTAACAAATCTGATGGCTTCTTGGCTCTACTTTCTTGAGCAGAGTCCAAGGCCACTTATGCGTCCACTGCAGCAAGAATTCCTTGTTGTTAAATCTGTACAAAAAAAAAGAAGAAGAAAGTTAACCAAAAATGTAAATTTTAAAGAGAATTACTTACCGTCCCTCCCCGGCAACGGCGCCAAAATTTTGATCGAGCCAAAACTGCACAAAAAAATAATACAGAAATTTAGACAGTGCTAGGTCCTCAATTCTACCGTGTAGCCTAGGGCTAACGGGTCGTGATCCACAGGGAGGGACAACGATGGAAGCGTTATGTAAGTTTCTTCTTTTAATTTACAAAATTAGTTAATACTTATCTTCTCAGTTAATAAAAAGAAAATAAAATGTTAAGTTAAGTTAAGAAGAAGATGATAGAAGAAGAGATGATGGTATCGTTATTGTTTTATTTATATAAAAAAAGAAAAGAAAAAAATTATAACTCTGAAAAAGAAAACAAAAAGAGTACTTACCTCTACTGATGAATCATAACAAAGGCTTACCTCAACATGAAGTAAAGTAGTAGAAAAAAGAAAGGAAAGAAAAGCTTCGGCGAGATTGAGCACAATGAACCTCCATTGATTGTCACCTTCAATATAGGCTTCTTGAAGAAAAGATTACAATAGTGTCACTCTACAATAACTCTTCCTCTCTTTTGATTATGCAACTTTCTCTAGCCTAAAAATAAAATAAAATAAAGAAAATAAAATTTACATTGAAGAAGAAAAGAAAAACCTAAACTAAAGCTCTCTCTCTGAGATCGTGCTCCTCCCCTTGCCTTTGAGATTGCAGGTATTTATAGCAGAGATTAGAGGAGTATAAAGATAGGGAAAGCTGGCTTTTCTGAAATTTGAATCCTCCCCTTATCTCCATACTGGATTTATCCAGAATTCTGTTCTGCAGCTTGATGACGTGTTGAGTACTGAATATCACTTAACAGATGACAGAATTAGAACAAGTGATCAACAGAAGAATTGTAACCCTTTAAGTCTTCTTTCTGTAGCATCTTGAATCATCAAATTTGAGATTTGGTAGCAAAAGATATGATTAAAATGCTAAACTGTATCCAGTCTGATTTGCTCTGATCTTCAGCTGAACATTTGCCCCAATCCATGATTTGTTCTAACTAGATCTGGGATTATCCTCAGCTAACCAAATAGATCCAGTTAAATCTGATTTTAACTGGTATTTATTTGATTTAATCCTCTTTCTCTTCATTATTATCTTCTGCAAAATAAATATTTAAGATAAGGAAATTAGCAGATTTATTACACGATAAATGTAAGAGTGTAATGAAAAGAATGCAAAATATGTGTACGATCACTCATCATTTTTAAACTCAACAAATAAGTACAAATTACACTTAAACCATCAAAACTAAACAAGGTCAAGCATGAAATAAAGTAATGTTAGCTTGTTAGAGAGTTAGGATGTTAGAGTGTTAGAATCCATCATCATGAGCCATCAATGGCTCTTGCAAGTAAAGGATATTAGATTTCATGTGGATTATCAAGTAAGAAGTTAGCAAGTTATTGGTTAGTAGTTAGTTGCCATGAGAAGAAAAATAGCTAAGCATGTAAAAAGAGTTAGAAAGAAGAAAATAAGTAGAGATAAAGAGAGAACCTTTAATAGAATGTCACCCTCCATTACAAGCACTCTTACTTTCATCCTATGTACTACTCTCTTCCCTATTATAAGATCTACAAGAAATGAAAAATACAAAAGAGGAAGAAGAAGAATAACTAACCTAAACTACCCTAAAAACTACATACATGGAGAAGAAAATCCTAAAACTCTCCTCAAAACTCCTCTCTGGATTCCTTCTCTTAAAACACTAAGAGGCAATTTATAGGCACCAGGAGGAAGGGGGCCAGGAAGACAATCCCTAGCCTAAGGTACTAGCGCAGCCGTGCCAGTACTGCCACAAAAACGCGACTTTTGCCGCGTTTCCGCAGCCCTACTGGGGCCGCGCGCGGTGCTGCCTGCTGCATGCTCCCCGCTTGTCCCCCTGTCGACTGTACCTCTTGGATTCTAGATTTGGGCACCCGGTTTGACAAGCCACCCTCCAAGGTCAGTGACTTTTTTTCTAGGCTTTTAATTGAGATTTTGAGCTTCTTCTTCATTTCATGCCATGGACCTAGAAACATACAAGACATGTATTATTAACAGGATTTAATATTAAATAAATGTGAAGATGTGTATGAAATATGCAATTTTAGAGACTAATCACATTCCCACACTTATCTTTTGCTCGTCCCGAGCAAAACAAAAAAACTAACTAAGAAGATTATTACACTACTTTCGCAGGTGACGTGATTGCACTGAGCGCGTGCAACAAGCCGTTAAACCTCTAGGTTTATCCTAGAGGAGAAGTTTTATTTCCTGAGGGTTTTCAGCGGATTACACCCACAAAATCCATAAAAAAAGAATCAAATGTTAGTATTTGAAAACGCATTTTGACACAGAGAAAAATGTTGAGATATTTTTGTAAAAATTTAAGGGATCCAAGGTCATAGGTTAACCAAAAATTATTCTTCCTTAAACTAATTCTAAATACAAAATCTTGTTAAAATTAAATGTAAGAATTTAAAATTGAATCGATTCTTTGATTTTTCGTAAAACTCTTAGAAAAAATATGCACTTTGTGGACTGCGAAGATTTTTGAGATATTGACTCTTAACTTTCATGCCAATTATTTGTGTAGATTTATTTATTTATTTATTTTTCTTCCCTTAATTTTCTTAGACTTTCTTATTTACCGGGGTAGTGAGCTTTTAGCCGGTGACTCCCAAATCAGATGGTTTGGGGCACCAGATGAGAAAATATCCCTCGGGCTTAAGGACTCGAGTAAATAAAGCCACAACGATAAAGGGTATTATTTTGTTTTTGTCCACCGTTTTAAGCGTGAATAATCATGAGGCATAATTACCCCACTTCAATAAGTTGGTTTATCATCATTTTTTTATTTTTTATGATATTTTTATGACATTTTCAGTCTTTGTTTCAATCCCAAAGAATTGTGTATGTGTGAAGTGCATATATTTAAGGCAAAAAATTCAAGATCAAATTATTTGTTCAATCTTACTTTCTTATCCTAAGATTTAAATAAGATCTATTATTTTAAGTCAGTTTAAAATTCATAATTTTAGGTCTTCCTAATTCCTAAGATAATCTTAATTTTCTTAAAAATAAATCAAAACTATTTGTCTTATTTCAAAAAGTTTTGTTAAAAAAAAGAAAAGAGTTTTTATACAAAAGAAAAATTTTAAAAATTTTCTAAAAAGAAGTGTTAAAGAAAGAAAATTTAAAACAACCTACGTTAGTAAACCCTCCTCCACACTTATCTCATGCATTGTCCTCAATGCATCGTGAATGTGTATATACAGGAAATAAATGAAAAGGGAAGGAAAATTACCTCATGGTGGTAGTTCCGGTGGTGGTCTGATTTGGTCAAGCATTGCTACCCAATCAAGATAATGTGGTGGTTTATGGAACCCACCTGCATTGACCTCTTTTCTATTTACATATTTATAATCCCCAATATGAATAGGATCATACGAGATCCTATCATGAAAATTATTCCCGTTACATGACCAATCATGAAAGATCATCACTGAGTCATTATAATTAATACCTTGGTCCAACAATTGAATATGATTTTGTGGAATGGATGATTTGTGCTTTGAAATAAAAAAGTTCGGAAACCAATATTTGAAAGTACACCTAGAGGGGGGATGAATAGGTGTACGACTAATCTATGAACAATAATGCGGAAATTAAAACTTAATTGCAACACACTTAGTGTAACCAACGAGTGCAGCGATTTCCCGGTGAAGGGCTCTGGACTAACTCCTCTTAATTTCTCTGAATAAGAGTTGAGGGCTATATGAAGCTCTCGTGGTTAAACACAAGTGAGGCACACAAACAAACACAACCAAGCATATAAGTGTGATATGACAATATGAATGATGCAAGGCACAATGTAAGAGAGAGTTAGAGAAAGTGGATCAAACGCAAACACCAAGATATGTTTCGAGGTTCGAGCACAAAGCTCTACGTCCCCGCCTTCACACAGAAGGATTTCCACTAATCTCGTCCACACAGGACTTCCCACACAGGGAACCTCCACTGAGGATTTTGGGCAATACAATAACCGAGAGTACACAACTCCTCTCTCAAATACAACACAACCTCTACACTTAGAGGCTAGGCACAAAGTCACTCAAACACAATCACCTTACAATTGAGGGATTCCAACACAATCTCCACCTCTCACTAGAGGGAGCCAAATATCACTTCCATTATCACCTCACACTTGAGGGATAACAACTCAATCACCTCTCACTAGAGGGATATCATAATAAAGAAGGATATACAACTTGGTGGTTTCCACAACCACAAACCAAATCTTCTCACTAAAACAAAGATCCTATAGATAGGATAGCAAGATAAGCTCAAGTGTAAGAAAACAAAGTGTTTTGAACAAAGAAAATCACTTGAGAAAATCTCTAAATAGATATAGAATTTTTAGACCAAAAATCAATTCCCAAAAGACTATTTTCTTTGAATTATCAAACACTTTAAAAACAAATGAAGATTGATCTTTTAAACCCAAAAACTCTTTTGACAAACTTGCTCTTAAAACACTTGAAAAGATCTAAAATTTTGCTCTTGAAAATTTGTTGAAAAACAACTCAAATGGGGGGATATTTATACCCCATTTGGAATCTGCCCGTTGACAGCAGAAAAGGCCCAAATTGGTCTTCCGGTCGACCGGCCAACGGTTTAAAAAATCGACAGTTGAGCCCTCCGGTCGACCGCCCGGTCGACCGTGCCCAGAACCAGAGAGCAACGGCTCTCTGGCCGGTCGACCGCCCGGTCGACCGGGCCAACCCGAGAGTGGGCTGACTTCAGTCGGTCGACCGCTCGGTCGACCGGCCAAACACACTGGCCTTTGTGCACGTCTTGTGCACATCGGTCGACCTGTCCGGTCGACCGACTACTGGTCTGGTCGACCTCCCGGTCGACTGGCAGGGTAAAATATAGGATTCAAAAACTGGTCTTTTTATTATCAAATAAATCCCATAAAATCTCATAAATTTCACAAAAATCAGATCATGTTATATCTTTGAAATACAAACATGTTTGAGTAAAAATCAAACCATGTTACAAACATTTTGAACCATTTTTGTGACTTAGAAATTTTGCCGAAAATCAAATTCTGTATTTTTCCAAAACTTGTATTTTTGAAATGGAAATCCAATTTTTCCAAAACACATGTAAATACAAAAACATGATATTTAAACAACTTTGAAGCATATAGTATATGGATAGAGTTCAATATACATGTAAAGATTTATATCTATGTTTTTGACTTAAAAACCAAGATTGGTTAAACCGAAACCAAAACCCAAAAACTGAAAACTTGAAACGTGTGTGTGTTGTGAACTTGAGCATACCACACTATCGAATCTTTAACAATAGATCTAAACAACTATTCTAAAACAAACCGAGGTCTTCTTGTAGAGCGCCGTCTCCAAGTCGACTCGATCCAAACGTGATCCACCGAGCTTGACTCCAAACGAGTGCTAGATATGAACTTGACGCTCGGGCTCTTGAATCACCATGTGAAAGCTCCAAAACATCTTTGTTGAAGCTAATCACCTACTAATATCTTGGTTAAATATCTGAAACTAAATATCACAAGATTATTAGTAAATTATAACTACATGAGTTAATCATCATTAAAACTAGAGTGGAAGGCCTTTGGGCCAACAATCTCCCCCTTTTTGATGATGACAAAACTCATGGAGTTATATATGCATGGATTAAAGTTAAGCTTCAAAGAAGCTCCCCCTTAACTCATGCATAGCAATAAACAATAAGGTATGCAATGAATGTTAAACATGAATATGCATAAATATGCATAATGAAATAAACATGCTCTTGATACCAAAATTTTAAAATAAATTATTTCTCCTTCTTTTTAAAATAAACATGTTCTTAAATACCAATTGAAAATATAAACTTAAAATAAACATGTTCTTTAAATAATTGCTCTTGATACCAATAAAAATTTCAATTGAAAGCTAATCAATAAAAGCTCTTGATATCAATAATAAAATTTTAATAAAAGCTCTTGATACCAATTAAAAGATAATCAATAAAAGCTCTTGATACCAACAATAAAAATTTCAATAAAAGTTCTTGATACCAACAAAACAAAATAACAAAATATATTCTTGATACTAATATCCATGCTCTTGATACCAATATCAACAAAATATAAAACAAACTCTCTTGATACCAATATGAAACAAAATAAACTCATAAATAAACATGCGTATATACTCAAATACTTTTAATAAAAGTTCTTGATACCAACAAAACAAAACAACAAAATATGTTCTTGATACTAATATCCATGCTCTTGATACCAATATCAACAAAACATAAAACAAACTCTCTTGATACTAATATGAATTAAAACAAACTTATAATAAACATGCATATATACTCAAATACTTCTCCCCCTTTTTGTCAATCATCAACAAAGAGGTGAAAGTAAACAATAAAATAATGTTCTCCCCCTTTTTGTCCGAAACAAAAATCATCAAGGGGTGAAATCAAATCAAAACATTATGATACCAATTGAAAAAATATATCAATTTAGTGCATCATGATACCAATTGAAAATAAATAAATAGGTAAACCAACCAAATTTTTTGAAGAATACCAATTGAAAGTAAATAAAATATTAAAAACCAAACTTGAAGAAACCAATTGAAAGTACATAAAACATTTTGAAGAAATCAACCAAAAATTTTGATATCAATAGAAAGATGTAAACATATATGTAATCTTGATACCAATTGTAAAAATTAGTACCAATTGAAAATATTTTACACTTTTGATACCAATTTGAAAAACATAAACCAATCCCTTTTTTTTGGTTAAACACTAAACTCATTTTGCAATATAGATACCAAATAGAGAATAATATCAATTTAATATGTTTGATACCAATATTGAAAATGAAACATATACCAATTGAAGATATTTTTCATTAGGAGCGTATGATACCAAATTAAAATCAATATCATTTTTCAATCATTTTTTTTCAACATAAAGTGTGGGAGTAAAATACCAAAGGTAAAAAGAACCAATTGAAAGGTGAAATATGAATTTTCTCCCCCTTTATGAAATACCAATTAAAATGATGCATAAGCTTGTATAAGATACCAATTGAAAAATAATCAATTCAAATATAATAGTCATTTAAGGAATCAAGCTTCACATAACCAAAATTTTGTGCTCAAAGATATAGAGATATAGTAAGCACAAATAAAACATATATATATATATATATATATATATATATATATATATATATATATATATATGTATGAAAAATTAAATACCAATCGAAATTGATACTATTTGAAATGTAAGCATACATATATATAAACATATATGAGTATACAAAAAGAATGTTAATAGTGATACCAATTGAAAAGATACAATGATATCAATTGAAAACACAATAAGATCAAATGTATAACTCATACTTCCTACCACCCTTTTCATGGACAAGTTTAGATAGATTTTCAATAAAGAGTATACAAGGCATGGTCGCCCAACCAACCGCCCTTGGAAGGGTAGGGTTTTCAAAAATAAGTTTGAAATACTATAACATGTTTGAAAACTCTATCTTATGAAGAATACAAACTAGTTATATGAAAAATTTGTAAACTAGTACGAAATCCTTCAAGTAAGGAATAAAACACAAATATATTTCATGAAAAGCATGTAGATCACATGATCACCAAACACTCAAAATCTATATAGGCACATATCATACTCATGAAAACAAAATCATGAGAAAATATTAAGTAAAGTGAGTGTATAAGAGTTATGTGAAAAACATATCATCATGAAAATAGGCAATCAAGCTCAATATGAAATTCCTTAAAAACATGAAAATCATCAAAACTAGAAATCCTTCAAGGTATATGTATGTCTTGTACAAACTAAAGTATACATACATATCCAAACATAAGGAGTCCACAACAGTATATGCATGAAGGCAAGTGGCTCAAGGATGTATATGTATAACTAATAGTTTAGAAAAAATAGACATATACATAAAGTTAAAGCATAAAAAATGAAAAACATGTACAAAATGAGAATACAAGTCAAAATGTGTGAATAATCAAAACTAGGTTATACTAGCACATCTAATAAGTACAAATGAGCAATCAAGCACAAACACATAATAATCTATTTGTGGCTCACTAGTTGTACAAGTATATACTCAAGTCTTAATGAAAACAAACATCTAAACGTGTAATCAAAACATGAAGCATAGAAATCAAAACAAAACTCATATGATCATTATGTAAATGCACATGCATTAAATCTATGATATAAACAATAGTTAAAACAAATGTGAGAACACAAAGGTATAAGTCCATATTAAACATGGGTGTCTCAAATACTAATCACGTATGTCATAGGACTAATAAACATGGCATATGGCATAATGAACATTAAAACATGACATGCAAAGAAAACAACAATATGAAAAGCATGTAAACATAATGAGGAGTAAGAGATCGTTACCAAAACCGATAGGGCACATCTCCATATCTCCAAACCAAGGTGGTCCTCCCACCAAACTCCCCTTGAAAGTAATGCATCCAAATAGTCCTCTTTAAGTTCGGAACGCATCCACCTCAAGGCACCAACCCTCTCACGTCATGTGAGAGCCCACACCTACATCAAATAAAATAGGAGTGGTCTTTGGTACCCATACTCTTTTGGGTCCATGGGGGTTAGCTCCTTTCCTAACCCAAACAAATTTAGTTGCTAAATTTGAATCATGTATACGATCATAACAAAACTTAGCAAGGTGGCCCTTACGTCCACAATGTGTACAAGTGTACACATGAGCATACAAAGTGTTATGAGTGTGAACGTGAGGAGCATGTGTATGCCGTGGTTTGTGTGCATGCATAGGAGGAACTTGTTTCTTTCAAAACATAGATTCCAAACGTGTATGGTTCATGGCACAATGGCTCAAAGTGGAGCCCAAACAATCAATACTCTTCTTAAGCATAGATATATCATTTTCAATGTTAGAAGAGGAGGTGCATGCAATGGATACACTAGATGGTAAAGTTATACTAGCATGGCAAATATGAGAATTTAAATCATTTTTCAAAGAAATATTTTCATTAGACATCAAATCCAAATCCTTTGAAATAGAAATAATTTTGTTTTTCAAAGAATCATTCTCTTTTACTACAAAATCAAGTTTTGAAGACAAAATCTCATTTTTCTTCAAAACCTCATTGCAATCATTTTAGGACAAGATCAAGCTTAGATTTTAATGAATTCCTTTCATTAGAAATCTCCACTTTCTCTTGCAAAATCAAATCTAGTTTTGAACACAAATCCTTAATTTCTTTGTTAAGTCCAAAACTCTTCTTTTTCTAAAGATTATATTTTCAAGCAATTTTTCACAAACAATGGAGAGTTCTTCATTTAAAGCATTGGCATCAATATAATCATTACTAGAAGAACTAGCATCATCATTATCTAATTGAGTTTCTGAGTTTACCTCAAGGGAGTCATTCCCTAAGACCATGTAGCAATGTTGCTCGGATTTTTCACTAGATTCATCCTCCACAATGGTTAGCGTTTAAAGCTTGGAGGAGGTCTACGTGTTCCACACTGCAAAGGCAGAATCACAGTTAGAAATCATAGAAAGATATTATTTGTTAAGCGTGCTTTTAAGTGCCTCAAGGGCTTGTGCATTGGCCTCTATATGCTTGCTATTACCAAGATAAGATTTCTTGGTAGTGGCAAGGAAAACATGCAAGCCTAAGGTTTTTAGGTACATACTCATCCTAAATTTTCACATGTCAATATTGGAAACATCAAACATGGGAGGTGACAAGCAATCCATGAGTGTGTGTAAACAATATAAGTGTGCAAATGCAAATGATAGATTAGCAAAACCAAGATCACACTCCTAGGTGATTAAACCTAATATCAAGAGCGTAAGCTCTGACACCAATTGAAAGTACACATAGAGGGGGGTGAATAGGTGTACGGCTAATCTATGAATAATAATGTGAAAATTAAAACTTAATTCTAACACACTTAGTGTAACCAACGAGTGTAGCCGAATTCTCGGTGAAGGGCTCTGGACTAACTCCTCTTGATTCCTGTGAATAAGAGTTGAGGTGCTATATGAAGCTCTCGTGGTTAAACACAAGTGAGGCACACAAACAAACACAACCAAGCATATAAGTGTGATATGACAATATGAATAATGCAAGGTACAATGTAAGAGAGAGAGTTAGAGAAAGTGGATCAAACACAAACATTAAAATATGTTTCGAGGTTCGAGCACACAGCTCTATGACCCCGCCTTAACACAGAAGGATTTTCACTAATCTCGTCCGCACAGAACTTCCCACACATGGAACCTCCACTGAGGATTTTGGGCAATACAATAACCGAGAGTACACAACTCCTCTCTCAAATACAACACAACCTCTACACTTAGAGGCTAGGCACAAAGCCACTCAAACACAATCACCTCACACTTGAGGGATTCCAACACAATCTCCACCTCTCACTAGAGGGAGCTGATTGAGGCTAAACCTGCACAAAAAATACGAGATTAAAGAACTTAAAACAAATGTGTTCAAGTGCTCAATTCTTCCGCTATAGCAAGTGGCTATGCGGGTCGTGATCCATAAGGAGGGTTTGCGATGGAAGCGTTTACAGTTTTATTGAAATCGTTATAAAAAAGAAAACGAAGATTCTTCTCTGTTTTTAAGTTAAGAAAATGAAAAAAGAAAGTTATAGTTAAAGTTAGAAGAAAGTGAAAGATTGAAGAAGGTGGAAAATCAGAAAACAAGAAAAGCGACTATGTACAATGAAGTGGAGAAGAAAGAGTTGGAGGAGGTGGTGTTGATCTATAATAAAGAAAGAAAAGAAAAGAAAGGAAAGAAAAGGAAAGAGATACTTACCGAGGTTGAGTGATGACTTACCTGGAAACCGTTGCATGTTCTACCTTTGCTTCGGAAGCGTTCAACGCATAGATCATAAGCTCGAGCTCAGTCCCCGTGCACATTATATCGTCACGCCTAGCGAGAACGAAGTGATGCGGATCTTGAAAGAGGAGAACGTCTTCATGGACTATCGGTGGCTCTCACGTAGCTTGGTTATACTTGCTTTGGAATTCACTTGTACACTCAACAACAACAACCAAGGTAAAGTAGAAGAGGAAGATGAAAGCAAAACAAATGTAAAGTAAAGCAGAATAGAAAACAAACAAAGCATTTACCTTTATTACTTGCTGAGACAATGAAAGAAAGGAGTAGGGTACATCGTCGGTGTCACTCTCAACATCAGCCCCTCTCTCTTACTTACATGAATCTTCTTCTACCCTAAGTTACATACAAATTACATACATAAAAAGAAAGACTAAAAACCTAAACTAAGGAATGAAAACTAAGATAAATCCTAATCTGCCTTCACGTCCCATTTTCAGCGCAAGTACAGGCCTTTTATAGGCAAAACCCTAACCACCATGATCCCGGGGAGGTCGGGGGAGCAAACGCTCCCCCTAACTCCCCAACAAAGCCGCGGAAACGCGGCCCAAGCCGCGTTTCCGCGGCAAGGGTGTGGCCAGGTGGCCACACCCTGTTGGTGGGTCTCCCCGGCTTCTCTCTCTGATTTTATCTGGAGTTAGTTTTGCAGTTTGGCTCCGAGATTTTGAAGAAATGGCCTTGGATTCTTGGCTTTAACCGATCGATCCTGAGAGGATTCTTCTCAACCGGTTTCAACCTCTTGATTTTGCCCTGATTTTATGTGTACGAATTAACTCTGATTTAATTCAGAATTCTGGTGGGCTTTTGGGCTCATTTCTCTTCATCTCCTTAAGGATTGGGCCTGCAAATAAATTAAACAAATAATTAGGACAATGCAGGCTTCTATTCTAAAATAAGTATGGAAATGTGACATTAAATATGCAACATTAGTGACCAATCACACCCCCATACCTATCTTTTACTCGTCCTCGAGCAAAACAACTAAACTATACTAGAGATTATTAGACCACTTTCGCAGGTCGCGCGATTGCACTGAGCATGTGCAACAAGCCGTTAAACCTCTAGGTTCCCCCTAGAGGACGAGTTTTGTCTCGTGAGGGTTTTCAGCGGATTGCACCCACAAAATCCATAAAGAAAGAGAAATAAAGAGTTAGTATTTTCGAAAAACATTTTGAAAGAGAAAAATATTTGAAATATGATTGTAAGATCTAAGCAATCTATAAGTTATAGGAAAACTGAATTTTTCATTCCTAAACTTAGTCTCTATTCAAAAATTTGTTATCAATCAAAGTAAGGAGTCAAATTGTGCTTCTCATCTAGTCTATTACTTTACCCTAAGTCATATGCACCTTGTGAAGTGAAAATTTTGACTAAGGGTTCATTAACTCTAACTCTTATGCCTTATTTATTTTTATATATATACTTTTTTTTTGGTGGTATTATTCCTTAGTTTTTTTAGGCTTTCTTATCTGCCCATGTAACGAGCCTTTAATCGATGACTCCCAAACCAGACGGTCTTAGGGCACCAGGTGAGAAGACACCCCTAGGACTTAAGGACTCGAGCAAACAAGGCCACAAAACTAAGGATTTTATTATATGAACCTCTTTTAGGCGTGAATACTTCTACTTTATTAGGCACAAATACCCAGCTTAATTAGAGGATTTTTCTTTTCAAACTTATCTAATCATCTTTCGCATAAATACCAAGGCTTGCTTAGGCCAAAGCACCTAGCTAATCAATAATTAGAATTGTTTTTTTTTTTCAAACTCGTCTAATTATCTTTTGCATAAATACTAAGGCTTTCTTAGGCCAAAGCACCTAGCTAATCAATAATTAGATTTGTTTATATATATATTTTTTATAAGGCATAAGAACCTTTGTTTTTGAACCCTAAGTGTGTAAGTATGAAGTGTGCATATTACATCAAGGTAAAGATCAAGACTAAATTACTTTGACAAATTATCTTCCTAACTCTATAAATCAAACAAATAATCTTATTTTGACCAAGTATAAGAAATCCTAATTTGGATTTTCCTATTCCTTAAGATTAACTTAATTTCTTACAAAAATAAGTCAAAATATTGTTTCTATTTTTCAAAAAGTTTTTAAAAGTAAAGAAAAATGTTAATTTTTTTTTTAAAGAAAAACAAAAGTTATGTTAGACCCTCCCCCACACCTATCTCATGCATTGTCCTCAATGTATGAATTAATGCATAGATGCATGAAAAAGACGAAAGGGAAGGAAAAGGTTACCTTAAGGTGATGGTTCCGGTGGTGGTCTGATTGGTCCACGAAACGTAGCCCAATCAACTTTTCTTGGGTCGCGGAGGAACCCACCAGAAATTACTTTAATATAACCCACTAAAAAGATGTATCCATAAAGGATCTTTATTAAGTATTTGACCCCATCTAATTTCCATATTCCATAACTAATTTCAGAGTCAAATTTGTCAACCACCTCGTCCCAGAATGGAGTATGAAATGATAGAACAGTTGACTTGGACTCAGGAAGGACAGGAACTAATACCGACTCAGGAAGGTGACTTAAGTCAAGTAAAGGTTCAGGAGTTGAAATAGTTTCAGAAATTGGGTCCAAGTCAAGAAGTTGAAACTCCAGTCCACATGTATTTTCCAACAATGGAATGTGACCTAATATGGGTGATTCCAGTTCAGGAATGATAGGTGGAGGAATCAAAACTGACTCTAAAATATTACTCAAGTTTGGTAACAAAACAGGAGTCAATATTGATTCAGAAAGGTGAACCGGATCACGGATTTGAGAATCTAGGTCACATATCTCATTGACTTCAATATCAAAAAATTGAAAACTTGCCAATTTGTCAATAGGATCTTCGAAAGTGTAAAGTTGGTCAAGTTCAACATGATCCTCAAAGATAGGTGATTCAATTTCTTTATGAATTGGTACAGGATCCAATGTTGACTCCGGGAAAAGATTGAAGTCAGGTGAAGATACCGGAGTCATAATCGAATCAGGAAATAGAATTGAATCACTAAGTTTGGGTTCAGGATCATAATCATTTTCAAGTTCTATTTCAGAAAAGGAAAACTAGCCAAACTATCAATATCTTTTTCAAAATTTGGAGTTTGGGCAAGTTCAAGTGGTTGTGCTGAAATGGAATCTTGATTTCCAAAACTACATGACTCTTCGGCTCTAACAGAATTGGTAGTGACATCAGAACTGGTCCAACGGTGAGAACGTAGAGATTCGACCATCATATCTATGTCACTATTACGAGCGTTTTGAGCCTGAGTCATGGCTTCAAGCATCTTTTCATAGTTGATAGGTTCATTGTTTTGATGAAAAGATGAAGAATTGTCTTGAAAATGGTAGTGAAATTGTGAGTCCATCAGATTTTGGGATTTGTGTTTGGACTCACGCATACTCATTTCCATAATTGATGGTTTCCGATTTTGGACGGGTGGAACTGAGTATGAATCTTGAACATAATGTGGACTGGGTGGAGAAGGAGGGCAAGGTGGTTGGAAATTATGCTCGGGGGAGGTGAATCCCCACTGACTCGGTGAAGAGTTGAAATTATTATGGAAATTATAGTTATTAGATGGGGGGTATGGGTCATATTGATTCGGATAAGACCAATCCGGCACACTAGGTTGATCAAAGTTATGATATGCCGGGTTGGTAATATCCGAAAATGAAGTCGGTGTGTAATATGGATTATTATTGTAGTTGAAAAAATTATTATTGTAGTCCATATCACACAATAGAATACAAACAAACAAATAAACAAACAAAAAAGAAAAATTCTAGCCTAAGTTAGGGTAGACTTAGGACCTAGACGACTCCTAACTGGTTAGACTGTCCATGGGAGGTCTAATGTAGACTTTAACCATAAGCTAATCAGCCAGGTCAGGGCAAGGTTGGTGGGAGGTTTTCCGTCAAAGACGTTCCTTAATTAAATAACCACCAACCTTCGGGCTTTCGGCCCTCAATCCCTTTCCTAGACACTGATTTTGCAGGAGTTAGATTCCAACATTTTTTCCCCTTAGGATAATCTCCTAATTGAGTCTGAGATGTCCCTAGGGCCAACGTCTACTCAATTTTAGTTAGGCTTGGGTTAGTGAGTGCTTGGAATCTGATTTTTGGGTTAAGGAAGGGTGATTAAATACCCACCTTATCTTGTTATGGGTTAGTGCCCTTAAAATAATTTTGTGCAAGTGTACAAGATATGTAAGATTCACTCAAAGCGATATAAACAACCACGAAGTGAGTCCTATGCTAAATGCAATGCATACGTACCTTGCTCCAGCACTCTTCAACAGTAAAAAATAAAGGAATTAAAAAGACACGTGCCTAAAATGCAAATGTCTAATCAATTTTTTATCTTTTCAACAAATATTTTACTGTTGATTATAAGCAGGCTTATGTTATGGCTTATAAGAAAAATTAAAGTTGCAGCAAACTAGAATTTTTTTACACTAAGCAGCCCTGCAAAAAGCTGTTAGTAGTCAACTCTTCCTTGCCGCGGATTCGCGGCTTTTGCCATGGAAACGCGGCAATTCAGAGGGCAATGGGTCTCTGCTTTCTAGAGCAGAGGCCCAATACCACTTGTATGTCATTGCAAACTTATTTTCCTGCTTTGCTTGCCCTGTAACCTGCAACAGAGAAGAAAATTCGTTTAGTTCTAAAAAAAAAAATTTCAATAAAAATTCAGATTTCAATAAAAACCGTTTTACCCTCCCCGGCAACGGCGCCAAAATTTGATTGAGGCTAAACCTGCACAAAAAATACGAGATTATAGAACTTAAGAAAGAATATGTGCAAGTGCTCAATTCTTCCGCTATAGCAAGTGGCTATGCGGGTCGTGATCCACAAGGAGGGTTTTGCGATAGAAGCGTTTACAGTTTTATTGAAATCGTTATAAAAAAGAAAACGAAGATTCTTCTCTGTTTTAAAGTTATAAAAATGAAAAAGAAAGTTATAGTTAAAGTTAGAAGAAAGTGAAAGATTGAAGAAGGTGGAAAATTAGAAAACAAGAAAAGCGACTATGTACAATGAAGTGGAGAAGAAAGAGTTGGAGGAGGTGGTGTTGATCTATACTAAAGAAAGAAAGAAAAGAAAGGAAAGAAAAGGAAAGAGATACTTACCGAGGTTGAGTGATGACTTACCTGGAAACTGTTGCATGTTCTACCTTTGCTTCGGAGGCGTTCAACGCATAGATCATAAGCTCGAGCTCAGTCTCCGTGCACATTATATCGTCACGCCTAGCGAGAACGAAGTGATGCGGATCTTGGAAGAGGAGAACGTCTTCATGGACTATCGCTGGCTCTCACGTAGCTTGGTTATACTTGCTTTGGAATTCACTTGTACACTCAACAACAACAACCAAGGTAAAGTAGAAGAGGAAGATGAAAGCAAAACAAATGTAAAGTAAAGCAGAATAGAAAACAAACAAAGCATTTACCTTTATTACTTGCTGAGACAATGAAAGAAAGGAGTACGGTACATCGTCGGTGTCACTCTCAACATCAGCCCCTCTCTTACTTACATGAATCTTCTTCTACTCTAAGTTACATACAAATTACATACATAAAAAGAAAGACTAAAAACCTAAACTAAGGAATGAAAACTAAGCTAAATCCTAATCTGCCTTCACGTCCCATTTTCAGCGCAAGTACAGGCCTTTTATAGGCAAAATCCTAACCACCATGATCCCGGGGAGGTCGGGGGAGCAAACGCTCCCCCTAACTCCCCAACAAAGCCGCGGAAACGCGGCCCAAGCTGCGTTTCCGCGGCAAGGGTGTGGCCAGGTGGCCACACCCTGTTGGTGGGTCTCCCCGGCTTCTCTCTCTGACTTTATCTGGAGTTGGTTTTGCAGTTTGGCTCCGAGATTTTGAAGAAATGGCCTTGGATTCTTGGCTTTAACCGATCGATCCTGAGAGGATTCTTCTCAACCAGTTTCAACCTCTTGATTTTGTCCTGATTTTATGTGTACGAATTAACTCTGATTTAATTCAGAATTCTGGTGGGCTTTTGGGCTCATTTCTCTTCATCTCCTTAAGGATTGGGCCTGCAAATAAATTAAACAAATAATTAGGACAATGCAGGCTTTTATTCTAAAATAAGTATGGAAATGTGACATTAAATATGCAACATTAGTGACCAATCAGGAGCCAAATACCACTTCCACTATCACCTCACACTTGAGGGATAACAACTCAATCACCTCTCACTAGAGGGATATCACAATAAAGAAGGGTATACAACTTGGTGATTTCCACAACCACAAGCCAAATCTTCTCACTAAAACAAAGATCTTATAGATAGGATAGCAAGATAAGCTCAAGTGTGAGAAAACAAAGTATTTTGAACAAAGAAAATCACTTGGGAAAATCTCCAAATAGATATAGAATTTTTAGACCAAAAATCAATTCCCAAAAGACTATTTTCTTTGAATTATCAAACACTTTAAAAACAAATGAAGATTGATCTTTTAAACCCAAAAACTCTTTTGAAAAACTTGCTCTTAAAACACTTGAAAAGATCTAAAATTTTGCTCTTGAAAACTTGTTGAGAAACACTCAAATGGGGGGATATTTATATCCCATTTGGAATCTGCCCGTTGGCAGCAGAAAAGGCCCAGATTGGCCTTCCGATCGACCGGTCAACGGTCAAAAAATCGACCGCCCGGTCGACCGTGCCCAGAACCAGAGAGCAACGGCTCTCTGGCCGGTCGACCGCCCGGTCGACCGGGCCAACCCGAGAGTGGGCTAACTTCTCTCGGTCGACCGCTCGGTCGACCGGCTAAACACACTGGCCTTTGTGCACGTCTTGTGCACATCGGTCGACTGGTTCGGTCGACCGACTATTGGTCCGGTCGACCGTCCCGGTCGACCGCCAGAGCCTGGCAGGGCAAAATATAGGATTCAAAAACTGGTCTTTTTATTATCAAATAAATCCCATAAAATCTCATAAATTTCACAAAAATCAGATCATGTTATATCTTTGAAATACAAACATGTTTGAGTAAAAATCAAACCATGTTACAAATATTTTGAACCATTTTTGTGACTTAGAAATTTTGCCGAAAATCAAATTCTGTATTTTTCCAAAACTTGTATTTTTGAAATGGAAATCCGATTTTTCCAAAACACATGTAAATACAAAAACATGATATTTAAACAACTTTGAAGCATATAGTATATGGATAGAGTCCAATATACATGTAAAGATTTATATCAATATTTTTGACTTAAAAACCAAGATTGGTTAAACCGAAACCAAAAACTGAAAACTTGAAACGTGTGTGTGTTGTGAACTTGAGCATACCACACTATCGAATCTTTAACAATAGATCTAAACTAACTATTCTAAAACAAACCGAGGTCTTCTTGTAGAGCGCCGTCTCCAAGTCGACTCGATCCAAACATGATCCACCGAGCTTGACTCCAAACGAGTGCTAGATATGAACTTGACGCTCGGGCTCTTGAATCACCATGTGAAAGCTCCAAAACACCTTTGTTGAAGCTAATCACCTACTAATATCATGGTTAAATATCTGAAACTAAATATCACAAGATTATTAGTAAACTATAACTACATGAGTTAATCATCATCAAAACTAGAGTGGAAGGCCTCTGGGCCAACAATATTAAATCGGGAAAATCAACTTTGGGTTCAAGAGTCGGTTTAGATTCAAGAGTTGAGTCCAAATCAAAAAATTTAATTTCACATTCTATTCCCATCAATGAAATGTGACTGTCCAAAAGAAGTAGTTCAATTTCACAATCCATGGATACAGGAATCAATGTTGGCTCGGGCAATGGGTCTAACTTGGGTAAAGATACCAGAGTCAACATAGATTCAAAGATTGGATTGAATCACAAAGTTGTAGGTCGGGTTCACATTCATATTCAAGTCCAATTTCATTGAAATAAAAACTTACCAATTTGTCAATGGGTTAATATTGGTCAAGTTCAAGGTTTTGTGGTAAAATTGAATCTTGGTCAAAGTCTTTAAGATTCCATGATTTTTGATTTTTATCAATATAATTAGAAGTGTTAGGAATAGTCAACGATTGGGTAGGGGGAGTTTTCTTATTCCTAAACATATTTTTCAATCGACTAAGTCTTTCTTCTATCATATTGAAAGTATCACTTTGAAATTGAATCATGAATTCCGTACTCTTTTCTAAGTCGATCTGTTCTTCTTGCTGTCGGACTTGAAAAATGGAGTAAGAATCTTGATTTGAAAACTTTAATGGAATTTTGAGTTTTCTAGATTTTGAATTCGTCACTCGAGTTCCTCTAAGGCTACCATCCTTTTTTCCTAGTCAATTGGTTCTTCTAATGGTTGTTCGGGAGGAGGAGTATATGAAGCCGGATATTGGTAAGGTGGTTGACCATATAACTCGGGAGAGTTGTATCCCCACTGACTCTCTGAAGAGTGGTGATAATTATTCCAGTATTGTTCATAGTATTAGAACTGGGGCATATATTAATTCGGATAAAACCAATCTGACATACTTGGTTGGTTAGAGTTATGAAATGCCGGTTGGTAACATCCGAGTCAAAAGAGGTTAGAGTGAAGCATGGATCACTATATATATTGAAATAATTATAATTATAATCCATAACACAAAGATGTTAAAAAAATAAAATAAAAACAAGCAAACAAAAAAAAAACAAATAAAGGAAAAGAAAAAAAGAAAGCAAGTCTATGCTAGGGTTGACTTAGACCTATACGACTCCTAACTGGTTAGACTGTCCATGAGGGGTACCTTGTAGTAATCTGACCACAAGTTAATTGACTAGGTAGGGGCAAGACCAGTGAGAGGTATTCGTGCCAGAGCAACGGGCCTAATTATGCCAAACTACTGTTCTTCGAGATTTCACCTCTCAATCCCCAACCTTGACACCGATTTGACAAGAGTCAATTCTAACAACTTCTCCATTGGGCCAATCTCTTAAATGAGGCCGAGATGTCCCTAGGGGTCAACATCTAGCAAATTTTATTTAGCCTTTGGTTATGTGAGTGGGGAGGTGATTTTTAGGCTAAGAAAGGGTAATACCTTCCCTACCTTATCTTATGTTGGGTTTTACCCTTAATTTTAATTTGTGCAAGTGTGCAATATAGAAAAGAATGAACACACAAAGCGAGTAAATTACCCACGTGTTTGTCCTATGCTATATACAATTCCATATGCACACCTCGGTCCAGATCACAACAACAGAAGAATAAAATACAGTATATTGGAATGAAAATTGACACATGCCTAGATGCAAATATCTAACCATTTTAAAACATTCAATTACCGTATTTAGTTCTTAAAATTACTACAGTGCACAGGTAATATAAATAGAAACTAGTAGCAGAATATAGCAATATATAAGAATTTACCCAACCACACATAAATAAGTGTGGACTTCTGCAATGCTAAAAATTTGACCTGCACACCAAAAACAAAGAAGAAAAGTTAACAAAAATATGAAATCAAACCATTCCCATCCCCGGCAACGACACGAAAATTTGATCGGGGAAAAATCGTGCACGAAAAGTGTATGTTTTGAAATCACGAGTTAAAAGTGCGTTCTTTGGCTTCTTCAATACTTCCGTTAGAGTTAGAAGCTAAATGGGTCAAATTCACAGGGACGGGAAGCGATAAAAGCTTACTGGTCTATTCACGTGTGTGTTAACGGTTCTTCTATGTTTTAAAGAATGAAAAGAGAAGAAAACAAAGAATGAAAAGAGAAGAGTACGGTGAAAACAAAGAAGTAGAAAATATTGGAGAGAAGGTATTTGTGATTTTTGAGATATATCCCAAACAAAGTAAAAAGGAAAGAAAACTCATGACTACTAACTACTAATGACTCCACTAACATGCTAAACTCTTAGTGATAGTTGCCTCACATGTATCCTTGGCCATCACTAGTCCTTAATTTAAGAGCGTTTCAAAGCATGACCCATAAGATAACTCATCACATCCAAACTCAACAAACAAGTGCAATCTACACTTAAACCATTAAAACTAAATAAGAGCAAGCATGGAATAAAGTAATGTTAGCTTGTTAGAGAGTTAGAATGTTAGAGTGTTAGAATCCATCATCATTAGCCATCAATGACTCTTGCAAGAGCAAGACCAAGTAGAGGCTATTAGATTCATATAGATTATTAAGTAAAAAGTTAGTAAGTTAGTGGTTACTAGTTAGTTGCCATGAGAAGAAAAATAGTTAAGCATGTAAAAGAAGTTAGACAGAAGAAAACAAGTAGAGATAAAGAGAGAACCTTTCATAGAATATCACCTTCCATTACAAGCACTTTTGCTTTCATCCTATGTACTACTTGCTTCTCTTTACAAGATCTATAAGAAATGAAAAATACAAAAGAGGAAAATGAAGAACAACTATTCTAAATACCCTAAAAACTACATATATGGAGAAAAAAACCCTAAAACTCTCCTCAAAACTCCTCTCTGGATTCCTCCTTTGTAAAACACCAAGGGGCAATTTATAGGCACCAAGAGGAAGGGGGCTAGGGAGAATCCCTGGCCTGAAGTACTGGCGCAGCTGCGCCAATACTGCAGCAGAAATGCGAATTTTGCCGCATTTTCGCGGCGCTACTAGGGCCGCGCACTCGGCGCCGCCTGCTGCGTACTCCCCGCTTGTCCCTCTATCGGGTATACCTCTTGATTCTGGATTTGTTCACCCGATTTTGACAAAATCATCCTTCAAGATCAATGGCTATTTTTGTAGGCTTTTAATCACCAATAAAATGAGATTTTGGGCTTCTTCTTCATTTCATGCCATGGACCTAGAAGCATACAAGACATGTGTTATTAACCGGATTTAATATTAAATAAATGTGAAGATGTAGTATGAAATATACAATTTTAGAGACTAATCAATTATCAGCTGCACTATTAGACTGTCAACAGCTGGAGTGTTTTATAGTCTATTTGTGAAGCAGTACACCTAGTACTGTCAACAGTCCTATAGGTGACCGTTCACTATTTTGACCTTGTATTTAAAATATGTTTTATTATAAAAGTACCTTATTTAGTTTATCTAAACGGCTATATTTGAGGCCAATGCTAAGACCCACTATACCCCAATGATGATGATATTTCTAGAATGATAAATCACAAATCAGCATATGAGATTTGAAACAATCTTGTTGTTACCCATAAGAGTACCTCTCAAGTAAAGAGACCAAAGATTGATTTATTGTGTTCTTAATATGAGAACTTTAATATAAATGATAATGAGACCATAGATGACATGATTATAAGATTCACTAAGATTACTAATGGTCTTTCTTCTCTAGGTGACTCCATCGACAACAACTAAAAGGTGAGAAAAGTTATTCGAGCACTTTCTCAATCTTGGAAAGTAAAGTCCACCACCTTAAAGGAGTTAAACGATAAGGAGAAAATGAATTTCATGAGACTTATTGGTAACTTTAAGACCCATGAGATGGAGAGAAAAGTTAGAGAAGACAAGGCACGACCAAAGAAGAAGAATGTTGCCTTCAAGTCTACACCAATTCTCTCTGACGACAATGAAGACATTGACAATGAAGATGATGATAATGATGAAGAGCTCTCCCTCTTAGTCAAGAACGGGAGGAGAATGTTCCACAAGAGATGAAGGTTCAATAACTATAGAAAGGGAAGGAAACATGGTAAAGAGAGAAAAAGGCACTGAAATAGGGCCATGCTACAACTGTAAGAAACCCGACCATCTCATTATGGATTGTCCCAAAATGAAAAATAAAACTTCCTCCTTCAAGAAGAAAGCAATGAAAGCTACTTGGGATAACTTAGAAAATGACTCTGAAGATGTAGACTTGGCAAACGTGTGCTTCATGGCTCAAGGAGAGACTTCTTCTAAGGTAACTTCAGAACTCACTCTTGATGATTCTAAATTGACTATTGATGAACTTGGTTTTGCTTTTCAAGAACTTGAAGAAAAATATATTGTTGGCCCAAAGGCCATTAGCCCTATATCTTAGTGGATATTTTGATGATAACAAAACATATCTAGTTATGTTTTTAACAAGTTTTTGTTTACAAGAATTTCAGGTTAAAAGGTCGTTTTGACGGCTCCGCAAATAAGACTCACACGTTTGGAGTTCGCCAAGATTTGCATTCCCAAGCCAAGCACAATAGGATGCTTTGGGAACAAGATGGTAAAGAGAAGACCAAGCCAAAGATCAAGTTTATGAAGAACATCAGATTTGTATTTGTATTTTTGTTATTTTAGATATTTTTGTCAAAACCTAGATGATAGAAGTAGAGTTATGGGATTTACACTTACACACACTTTTTATATTGGTTCTAGACTTCAAAATAAGTTTCAAAATTTTATTTCCAAGTTAGAGTTAAAGATAAACATGTTTTTGGAAATAAGTTTTAGAAACTCTAAATTTTGGAAAAATAATATTTGGAAAAACAAGTTTTTATCAAAGGAATTTCTATCAAAATGTTTTAACCTATTAGAGCAGTGACATGTGCTCACACTCTAGTGTTTACAAGATCCAAAACTTTATATCTTAGACCTATACCCAAAAACCAAGATTTCTGGATTCTGGCAGTTCTGATTTTTCAGAACTGACAGCATCCGGTCGACCGTACGGTCGACCGATGCGCACATTCTGTGCATGTGTGTATCAGCCGACCGACCCGGTCGACCGAGCACGCTGCAGTGCTCTCGGTTAAATTGGGTCGACCGGGCGGTCGACCGAAGTCCCCCAACGGTCATATTTTCGACCGTTGGCGGTCGACCGACCGGTCGACCGGTAACTGTCAGAATCTCTGACAGATTCCAACAGCTAGTTTTTCTGACAGATTCTTTTGTCTTTTTGATCCCAACGGATTTCTGGTGTAGTTTTTGGCCCCTATAAATAGGAGGTCACTTCATATTGATATGACAACTATTTTAGAAGAATATACACATCATTTTAAAAAGATTTACAAGTTTTCAAAAGGCTTCCTTTTACAAAAGATTTTCTCTCCAAAAGCCCTAAAGTTTTAGACACCTACTTGAAGTCTTTACCTCTACTTCTCTCTAGCTTTTGCACTACACAATCCCATAATTCCACATCTACATTCTGGTTCTAGGATTGTGCAAGTGAGCGTATTTTGATCAAGTGTGATCAACCTTCTTTTGAGTGAAGTTGTAGAGGCATCGGCCTCAAGGCGAGCTAGTGTGCTCAAGGTGGTGTTGCGGCATCACGAGAGACGGGACAAGTGTGTCCTTGTATTGGTGATCCAGTGGGATCTTCAATAGTGGAAATCCTTCAAGTGTGAAGGCGGGGACGTAGAGCGTGGCTCGAACCTCGGAAACATATCTGCGTGTTTGCGTTTGCTCAAATATCTCTAAACTCTAAACTCCTTAATTCTTGCACTGTTGATTGCTTCATTTATTGCAAGTCTTTCATTTGAGCTTATTGTGTTGGTTAATTTTTTAAATTCCGCATTTGTGACCATTTACATATAGCCATCACCTATTCACCCCCCCCTCTAGGTGATTTCAATTGGTATCAGAGCCTAACCCTACATATTTGGTCTAACAACCTTAGGGAGATCCTTATTTGGCTATATTCATTTGTTGCATTCATTTGTTATATTCATACTTATTGTGCATTCATGGCTTCACTCGACTTTTCTAGCATCAAGTCCCCACCCAAGTTTGATGGTTTGAACTTTCCTATTTGGAAGGTCAAAATGAACCTTTTCCTTAAGTCCCTAGGAGTTAGAGTAGCTAGGGCCATAACCAAAGATTTCATTGAACCTACCACCGATGAGAGCTCATGGTCCGAGGACACCTCCAAGGATTATGAAGCTAATGCTAGAGCCCAATATGCATTAACCCAAGCATTAAATGAGGATGATTTGTCACGCATCATAAATTGTAAATCCGCATTTGAGGTTTGGAACATTCTAATTGTGACTCATGAGGGAATGTCACAAGTCAAAAGAGCCAAGATTGACTTGCTACGTTCTCAATATGAGAACTTTTATATGTTTGAAAATGAGAGCATTGATGACATGCTCACTCGTTTTACTAAGATCACTAACGCTTTATCTTCTTTAGGAGACAAGATCGACAATGACCAAAAGATTCGCAAGGTCATTCGGGCTCTTCCCAAAGCTTGGGAAGTTAAGGCTGCAACTCTCAAGGAGCTAAACGACAAAGAGGAGATGGACTTCTCCGGCTTCATTGGTAATCTCAAAACCCATGAGATGGAGATGAAGGTAAGAGAAGAAAGGGAGGCACCCAAGAAGAAAACAATCGCCTTCAAAGCCACTTCAACCACTATTGAAGAGGACGACTCATCGGAGGATTGCGATGAGGACTTTGCCATGCTTATCCGGAAGGTAGGCAAAATGTTTTATAGGAAAGGGAGGCAAAGCAACTTCCGGAGAGGGAAACCTCAGGAAGATATGAGAAGAAAAGAGAAGAACCCGGTCCTTGCTTCCATTGCAAGAAGATCGGACACCTTATTGCGGATTGCCCCGCTCTCCAAGCCACAACCTCCAAGAACGGCCATAAGAAGAAGAAATCTATGGTGGCCACGTGGGATGACACAGAGTCAGAATCCGAGGAGGAAAACGACGCCGCGCACATGTGCTTCATGGCACATGGGGAGGATGCAACCAAGGTAACTCTTGACAACTCAATAGATGATGATGAGTTAACAATGGATGAGTTAGCTCAATTCTTTGAAGAGTTACAACATAGATATGAGATTTCTCAATCTCATAATAAAAAGTTGAAAAAGGAAAATGATGCTTTGAAAAATAAGATGGATATTGTAGTTAAAGAAAAAGATGATTTAACTAAGGCTTTTAAGAATCTAAAAATTGATTTTAAAAATATAAACTAGCTTGTAAAGGTAAAACCCCTATTACATCATGTAATAAAAATGAATTTGTAGAAATTCAAAAACGTGTTGAAAATTTGGATAACACTTTAAAGAAGTGTGCTTTTGATCTTAACAAATTTGCATCTAGATTTCCTAAGGGAGTAACCCAAGGGAAACATACACTCCATGCACATGCACGGAAACATGCACACACACATAAACATGCATACATGTATGGTAGTGGTAGAGTTTATATTTGCACGCATTGTGGCCGCAAAGGCCATTTAGAAAAGTTTTGTTTTGCTAAAAATAATGTGCATAATAAATATGTTTGGATTCGTCCTGGTACTAACCCTAAAGGACCCAAAAAGATATGGGTACCAAAAGACCCACCAACTTTAGATGAAACAGGTGGATCTTCTTCCTCCAAGACTTAGGGGGAAACGGTGCCCGGGTGCTGGATGCAACAAAGCTAAAAGAACAAATCAAGTTTGCATCGCTATCGTGGAGGCACCTAATTTTGGAGATTGCCCATGTTCGGTAACTTCTCCATTTAAAAGTTTTTGACTTTTGTGTATGTATACAATTGCATAGAATTGTTAGTTTACTTTTATGCTACAATGATACATGTTAACTATACATCTCTATCATGATTGTGTACATGCCATGCTTATTGTAATTTTATGTCTTTTATGTTACTATATGTCCACATGTACAATTTTGATGATATACCGATACACCTTTTATTTCAAAATTAAAATAAATTTTGTAAGATTTCATGTTTAATGCAAATACCTTAGAGATGGCAATTGCGCACCTCAACTCATTCAAGAGGAATCAAGAGGATGAAGTTCAGAACCTGTCACTGGGTATTCGGCTTCAACATCTCTAAAACTTTGTCTAAAATATGAAAAATAAAATAAAAAGGATTGTATGTAATTTTGGATGATATGTTAACTTAATCAAGACTAAAACATATGTTTGATCCTGTATGTTAAATATATCATACTTACATTTAATTAAATTCCCTTTTAAAATTTTTTTTTTTGCTGCTGCTTCAGACTGCCTTTCAGGCAAAGACGGTCGACCGACGCTAGATGCGGTCGACCGACTTTGCTTGAAATAAATTAACTTTATTTCTGTTCTTTTATCGGTCGACCGAAAATAGGTCCCGGTCGACCGCTGTAAGTCTGCAGAACTCTCGGGTTGTTCGAGTCGACCGACCAGTCGACCGCTCTGAGATTACAGAGCTCTCGGGTTTTCTGGGTCGACCGACCGGTCGACCGGGCCGGGCATCGCAATCAGGTCCAGATTGGCTATTTATTTGACTTTTCTCTCTCTCTCTCTCTCTCTCTCTCTCTCTCTCTCTCTCTCTCTCACTCGCTGGCGACGGAACCCGACTTTTCTTCCCTCCAAAATTTTTCTATCTCTCAAATCTCTCATCCGATCTCAAATTAATTTAAAACCCACTTGTATTTCCTACTTCTAGTGCCGGATCTTCAATTTCAGGTGCATCCATCCGCTGGATTCGAAGAAATTTGGCTTTCTCTGTTCTAGGGTTCATCCTTCACAGTTAAGGTAAAAATTTGATTTTTCTCCGTGTTCTTCACTTCTAGCTTCTAGATCTACTATCTTTTGTCAAGATTTTAGGTTTCTAAAACTTTCTAGATCGTGCCCTAACTTGTTTTGACCTAAAAATCCTATTTTTACTCAAATATGTCAAAGAGGACTAGGACTGAGAAGGGGAAAGCTATTGCTAAACCCACTTCATCTACTCCCAAACCCAAGAAACTTTTTATCAATGAAACTGCTGAAAATCGGTTCATCCATCTTTCCAAAAGAAATATCAATTCGGGGAGATTTGTTGTAATTCAAGACTTTGAGCACTTGGACATCCCCCGCATCTTGCATAACAATTCCTTAGACGAGTTCTTAACCATTCGAGAACAAGTCTATACCCCTCTTGTGCCCTACTTCTATACCAATTTTTCTTTTGATGGAAACCGTATCTCTACTAGAGTTCTAGGTAGGGATATTAACATTAGCATCAGTCAATTTGCTGATATCCTTCACCTACCCACTGGTGGTGCTGATGTGTACTCCTTTGATCTTCTTGACTTTGAGTTTCCAGAGGGTGAGTCTTCCCTCACCGCATCCACATTGATTCACGGGATAATAACCCCGGTTTGGTTAGAAATGAAGTTGTGAGTAGATACACCCTCACTTCTCAAGTTCTGGCCAAATCATTTTCTTCAACATTGTCCCCAAATCTGGTGAATACAGCCATGCTAGGGGTCCTGTGCCCTTGATCATCTATTGCCTTCTGCAAGGCATTAGAATAAATTTTTCCCGTCTCATAGCTTCACATATGGCTTCTGACCAGATCCGTCTGTCCGGTAGGACCTTGCCATATGGCATGGTGATTACCCATATCCTCAAAGCTCTTGATTTTGATCTTTCCTCTATCGATTCCGATGAGCCTACAGTAGATATTGACGGCTCTCTTTTGAAGAGGATGGAAGCCCAGTTGTGTAGACACGCTCTTGAGCAACCTCCTGCTCCTCCAGCTGTCCCAGGTTCATCTGCCCCAGGGTCATCTTCGGCCCCAGGCACTTCATCTGCTTCTGCCCTAGTTTTACCTCCTGACCTTCCGGCTCTTATGTCCTCTGAGGTCCGCTCTCAGTTCGAGGCACACCAGTCCTGGATTGAGCAGCGAGAGGCAGCTTTTCGTGCGGAGATGGACGCCAGTTTCCAGCAAGAGGCAGCTTTTCGTACGGAGATAGATGCCCGTCTCAAACAAGAGGCCGCTTCCCGTGAGGAGTTGAACTCTCAGATCCAAGGAATTCGTAACGACATGTCCTATTTTGCTGACTCCATGAGATTCATGGATACGCAATTTGAGGCGCTCTTTACGAAATTCGATATGTTTACTCCTGATCCCACTACCATTGCTCGTCCCCTTCCCTCCACCGGTCCTCCATTTCCTACCAGAGCTCCTTCTTCTGTTCCCCCACCTCGGCCGAAGGTGCTCGGCGTTGATCTCGAGGAGGTAGCTTCTTCTTCTTCTTCTTCGGAGGAAGACGATGATGGTGATAAGAAGATGCTTAGGACACTGCTGCTGGTGATACGACGATGGCTGAGGGTACTCCTGCAGGGAACTCTTCTGAGGACGATGACGATGAGGAGGATGACGATGACAGTGACGATGGCAGTGATGCTGCTGCTGAGGAGTGACCTCCCCTTTTGATGATGACAAAAAGGGGGAGAGTTATTTAGTGGGAGAGTTATTTTGTGCTTGGACATATTTTGTGTTTTGTATTTGACATTATGTGACTTGTGTCTTTGGACATGTATTTATATCTACATGTACCTTCTATTATGCTTTGTGGACATGTTGCTTTTCTTTTTATGTATCTCTGTTATTTATGTCATGTATGAACCCATGTGTTATCCGTATCTATGACATGAGTATTTTTTTTTGTTGGCATGAAGTATCTATGACATGAGTATTTTTTTGTTGGCATGAAAATATGGTGATCTTTACTATGCCTGAGTATGATACTATGCCTGAGTATGATTTTTTAGTATATGCATGTGTTGAGGGGAGCTTCATTTGAAGACTCTACCCAAAATATTTATGATAACTAAATATGTTTTGTCATCATCAAAAAGGGGGAGATTGTTGGCCCAAAGGCCATTAGCCCTATATCTTAGTGGATATTTTGATGATAACAAAACATATCTAGTTATGTTTTTAACAAGTTTTTGTTTACAAGAATTTCAGGTTAAAAGGTCGTTTTGACGGCTCCGCAAATAAGACTCACACGTTTGGAGTTCGCCAAGATTTGCATTCCCAAGCCAAGCACAATAGGATGCTTTGGGAACAAGATGGTAAAGAGAAGACCAAGCCAAAGATCAAGTTTATGAAGAACATCAAGATTTGTATTTGTATTTTTGTTATTTTAGATATTTTTGTCAAAACCTAGATGATAGAAGTAGAGTTATGGGATTTACACTTACACACACTTTTTATATTGGTTCTAGACTTCAAAATAAGTTTCAAAATTTTATTTCCAAGTTAGAGTTAAAGATAAACATGTTTTTGGAAATAAGTTTTAGAAACTCTAAATTTTGGAAAAATAATATTTGGAAAAACAAGTTTTTATCAAAGAAATTTCTATCAAAATGTTTTAACCTATTAGAGCAGTGACATGTGCTCACACTCTAGTGTTTACAAGATCCAAAACTTTATATCTTAGACCTATACCCAAAACCAAGATTTCTGGATTCTGGCAGTTCTGATTTTTCAGAACTGACAGCATCCGGTCGACCGTACGGTCGACCGATGCGCACATTCTGTGCATGTGTGTATCAGCCGACCGACCCGGTCGACCGAGCACGCTGCAGTGCTCTCGGTTAAATTGGGTCGACCGGGCGGTCGACCGAAGTCCCCCAACGGTCATATTTTCGACCGTTGGCGGTCGACCGACCGGTCGACCGGTAACTGTCAGAATCTCTGACAGATTCCAACAGCTAGTTTTTCTGACAGATTCTTTTTGTCTTTTTGATCCCAACGGATTTCTGGTGTAGTTTTTGGCCCCTATAAATAGGAGGTCACTTCATATTGATATGACAACTATTTTAGAAGAATATACACATCATTTTAAAAAGATTTACAAGTTTTCAAAAGGCTTCCTTTTACAAAAGATTTTCTCTCCAAAAGCCCTAAAGTTTTAGACACCTACTTGAAGTCTTTACCTCTACTTCTCTCTAGCTTTTGCACTACACAATCCCATAATTCCACATCTACATTCTGGTTCTAGGATTGTGCAAGTGAGCGTATTTTTGATCAAGTGTGATCAACCTTCTTTTGAGTGAAGTTGTAGAGGCATCGGCCTCAAGGCGAGCTAGTGTGCTCAAGGTGGTGTTGCGGCATCACGAGAGACGGGACAAGTGTGTCCTTGTATTGGTGATCCAGTGGGATCTTCAATAGTGGAAATCCTTCAAGTGTGAAGGCGGGGACATAGAGCGTGGCTCAAACCTCGGAAACATATCTGCGTGTTTGCGTTTGCTCAAATATCTCTAAACTCTAAACTCCTTAATTCTTGCACTGTTGATTGCTTCATTTATTGCAAGTCTTTCATTTGAGCTTATTGTGTTGGTTAATTTTTTAAATTCCGCATTTGTGACCATTTACATATAGCCATCACCTATTCACCCCCCCTCTAGGTGATTTCATATATTCCCCTTAAGTTTCAATATTCTAGATTGAAAAGAGAAAATGATTTTCTAAAAGGAAAATTGAATGTGGTTTCAAAAGAAAAAAAAGAACTATTGATATCTTTTGAGAAAACTAAAAAGGATTTCAATGTTTACAAAATTTCATGCAAGGGCAAAATCCTTATAATTTCTCTTGAAAATAAGGAGTTTGAAGTTTTGAAGAAAAGAAAGGATGTTTTTTATTCGGATCTTAAAGCTTGTGCTTTCAACAAAAACAAAATTGAATTTTTGTTTTCAAATAGGCAATCATTGCATACATATCACACGAAGCATGCTCACAAAACGCATCACACAAAGCGTGCTCATCAAGCACAACACACTAAGGATACACATTAAGCACAATATTCACATCATCATGCTTACATGTATGCTAAAGTTTTTACTTGGACTCATTGTGGAAGAATAGTCATTTAGCTAAATTTTTCTATAACAAGTTAAATATAAAAAATACAAATACTTGAGTTTGAAATACTAATCCCAAAGGATCTAAAAGAATTTGGGTATAAAAATTAATTTCTTCTACTTATATTGATGTTGATACACGCCAAACCTCCAAGACGTAAAGAACGGTGGTACCTTAATAGTCATTGCTCTAGGCACATGATGTGAGACATCAGCAATTTTACAACACTACCGAGGTCAGAGGAAGGTGGAACCGTCACCTTCGGAGATGATTCCAAAAGACACATCATCGGTTATGGTAATATTGAAATTGGTACATATACTGTTATAAATGTTGCTTTAGTAAATGGTTTAATGCATAATCTTTTAAGTATAAGTCAGTTTTATGATAAAAGTTTTAAAGTCATTTTTTATTCTACTTCCTGCTTGATTATAGATGATAAAAATACTTGCATATTTTTCAGATTTAGAGAGAACATTGTTTATATTATTAATTTACTTAATATTGATTGCAATGCTAAATGTTTTTCAGGTTTAAATGAAAATTCTTGACTTTTATATAGAAGATTAGGATATGTTTCTTTTGATCATCTAGCCCGTATTAGTTCTAAGGATACAGTAAGAGGATTCCAAAATTGAAGTTTGAAAAAGACCGTTTATGTGATGCATGCTAACATGGTAAATAAACAAATCATCTTTTAAATCAATTAAGGATGTTATGATCACTCATCCCTTAGAATTAATACATATGAACTTGTTTGGTCTTATACAAGTCAAGAGTTTAAATGATAATAGATATGTTTTTATTTTAGTCGATGATTTTTCAAGATTTACTTGTGTTTTTTTTCTTGAACACAAAGACGAAACTTTTTCATTTTTTAATGTATTTTACAAAAGAGTAGAAAAAGAAAAAGGTTTTTCAATTTTGCACATTCGTAGTGATAGAGATGGTGAGTTCATCAACCACTCTTTCATTACCTATTGTGAAGAATATGGCATAAAACATGAGTTTTCTTGCCTGATAACCCCACAACAAAATAGGGCAGTTGAAAGAAAAAATAGGGCTCTCCAAGAGATGGGCAAGAACTATGATAAATGAGTATAATCTCCTTCAATATCTACGGGTTGAGGCCGTTAATACTTCATGTTACATTAATAACAGAATTTATTTTTGAAAGAAAATTGAGAAAACTCCTTTTGAGATTTATCATTTGAAAAAGCCAAATATATCTTATTTAAAAATTTTTGGTTGCAAATGTTTTGTTTTAAATACAAGAGAAGTTTTGGGTAAATTCGATTCAAAATTTTTGAAGGAATTTTTTTATCTATTCTTCAACTAATAAACCTTATAGGATTTTCAATAGGTCTACTTTGACCAATGAAGAATCCATGCATGTTAAGTTTGAAAAATCTAATAAGTTTGTTAAGAATATTGCAGATGTTCAGATTAATTCCTTAGGTGAAGATATGGATAATGCTACAGTTAAGGAAGCCATCATTCAAGAAGAATTCAAGGATGAAGAACCAAAAAAAAGGAACAAGAAGGATGCCTAGAAGAAGAAGTTCAACCTTCTCAACATCTTTCAAGAAATTGGAAGTACGCCTCATGTCATCTAAAGGATCTCATCATTGATGAAGCATCAAAAGGAGTATCTACTAGATCTACAATTCATAATTTATGTGGTTATATTGCTTTTATTTTACACATTGAGCCTAGAAATATTCATGAGGTCGAGGTAGACTCCTATTGGTTACTTACTATGCAAAAGGAGCTCAATCAATTCGATCGTAACCAAGTATAGAGACTTGTTTTTAGACTCCAAGATAGACCAACCATTGGTATTAAGTGGGTGTTTAGAAATAAGCTAGATGAGTCAAGTAATATTATTAGAAACATGATTAGGCTAGTGGCCCAAGGTTATAATTAAATCGAGGTAATCAATTTTGAGAAAACCTTTGCATCAGTTGCACGACTCGAAGCCACTAGAATGACTCGCATATGCATCATAAAAAGATTTCACATTATATCAGATTGATGTAAAAAATACTTTTTTAAATGGGTTCATAGAAGAGAAAATGTATGTTGAACAATCCCTAGGCTTGTTGATCATTTACATCCTGACTATGTATTCAAGTTGGATAAACCCTTTTATGATTTAAATATAAGCTCCAAGAACTTGGTATGATAGGCTTAGTGATTTACTTCTTAACAAGGATTTTGCTAAAGGTAAAGTAGATGCCACCTTTTTACTAAGCATGTTGATAAAGATATCTTAATTGTACAAATATATGTAGATGATATTATATTTAGTTCAACTAACAATGATTTATGTAAAGATTTTGAAAGTTATATGATAGAAGAATTTTAGATGAGCATGATGGGCGAACTCAACTACTTTCTTGGACTCCAAATCAAGCAAAGAAAGAATGTGATCTTCTTGAATCAAGCCAAGTATACAAGGAGTTGATCAAGAAGTTTAATCTAGAAAGCGCTGAACTACGCAAAACACTCATAGCTACCACTATAAAGCTTGATAAGGACGATCAAGGTAAGTATGCTGATATTAAAATTTATAGAGGCATAATAGGTAGGTTGCTTTATTTAACGGCAAGTAGGTTGAATATCATGTATAGTGTTTGCCCGTGTGCTCGTATTGAATCTTGCCCAAAATAATCACATTTAATTGCGGTAAAACGCATTATAAGATACCTAAAAGGCACAATTAATATGGGTTTGTGGTATTCAAAAATCGATTAATTTATAATAACGAGTTATTCGGATGCCGACTATGTGAGTTGTAGAGAGGATAGAAAGAGTACAAGTGGAACATGTCGATTTTTTGGTACTTGTTTTGTTTCGTGGCCCTCTAGAAAAAAATTCAATAGCACTCTCAACCGCTGAGGCGTAATATATTGTAGCGGGTGCTTGTTGTGTACAAGTACTTTGAATGAAACATACTCTATTAGACTATGATTTGCATTTCGATTATATCAAGATATTTTATGATAACACTAGCACCTTACACATGACGAAAAATACAAATCAGTATAGTAAAACTAAACATATTAAGATTAGGTATCATTTTCTAAGAGATCACTTTGAAAAAGGAGAAATTGATATAGATTATGTACCTACTCATATGTAATTAGCAGATATTTTTACTAAACCATTAGATTTTAACCAATTTACTTATATTTGTGCTATTTGTGGTGAATTAAATTTATGCATTGTGAATAATTAATTTATATGCATGTCTGTTATAAAATATTTCTCTAATTATTTTGAATTCATCTGATTTTTAACTGATCCATTATATTAAACACTCATTTAATTTTTTGTTTTATGCCTGTTACTGTCGAAAGTTTTATACAACTGTTGACAGATAACCGGTGACAGTTAGAATGACCTGTCGGTAACCTTTATAATTTCTGTTACTGTAGTTATAAGTTTCACTTATATTTTTTCTCCACATGTCGATAGTCAAATATACCTATCGACAAAGGACTGTCGACAGTCCTATTGACCTATCAACAGCAAGGACAGCTACAGCTGCTGCCTATTTAATAACCCTCGCCCACTTAATTTATCTTCTCCATTTCTCTCTCCTGTTGACTCCTTCACCTAAACCCTGATTTTCTCTTCATTTCTTGAGCAGATCCATCTATCATCTTGCATTCATTTCAGGTGTCTCTCAAAGTTTAACTCTATTTTCATCTCTTGTTGGGTAAGCTTCTTGTCTCTTCCATTTTTCAAACTCTAGTATTGTAAATTTCTTCCATATGTCTCAGCCCAAGAGATCTAGGACTTATGCAGGATCTTCTAAAACTCCTAAAGTATTTTCTTTTAGAAACTAAGAAGTCCGGAGTTACTAGATCTAGAACTCCACCCTTATTTCAGAAGTTCGTGAGCACCAATGCTCTTGAGAAATTCAACAGTTTATTTTCTAAGAAATCTGTTCTTACTGAAAAACCCATTAATCTTCACAGCTTTGTTGACTACCATATTGAAATTCTTTTTTAATAGAATGGGTTGAAGGATTTTCTTGAAATCAATGAAAAATCTTATCCCAATTTGATTCAAACTTTTTATGCAAATCTTTCTTTAGATGAAAATAATGTTATTCATAGTCGTGTTGGTAGTGTTTATGTTTCATTATCAGTTGATGATATTACTTACATTCTTGCCCTTCCTAGAGAAGGATTTGAAATATTTTCTGAGCTTTTGAACTCCTTTCAAAACTATCCTGAAGGAGAATCCCATGAGACTGCATCTATGCTTATTCACAATGATGGCAATCCATATCTTACCCTAAACGATAAGGTCTCTTTACTCACTATTGCTTGTCAAATTTTAGCCAAAATCATCATGCTCAACATTCTCCCCAAATTGGGAGAATATGGTAAAGCAAGAGGATGTATTACACTCTTAATTTACTGTACCATGCGAGGTCTTCCTGTTAATCTCCCTAAACTTATTTTTGACAATCTGATTGCGGATAATTTTGAGCATAGGAACTTACCCTATGGTATGATCCTAACTATTTTTTTGATTTTTGGATGGTTAACTAATCTGAGAATCCTTTCATTACTCCTTATAGACCTTTTGATTGGAGCTTCATAAATGTATGTTGAGCCATCTTTCTAAACCTACTCAAGATGCCCCTCTTGATGAGAAAGAAGACATTCCTGAACCTGAACCCCAACATATTTCTCCTTCACCTGTCCCTCCTATAAATCTCTATTACTCACTTCTTCCCTTAGTAACCCAGCTCACTTTATCCCATAACTAACTCCGTGATGACTTTTATTTCACGGCCTCCCACTTTGCAGCATCACAGAGGTCTGTTGAGCTGCATCTCACCCAGAATTAGTATCACTTAGGTTATGAGATTACACCTCCATCTCAGTACATTCATCCTCTTCTTTCCACTGATCCTCCATTCCCTCCTTATGATCCATGGCCTGCTCGTGTTGATGACCATCCAAGTCATGGAGATATAGATCCTGCTGGCGGTATCTCCGGCTCTTTTTGATCGATGACGAAAGGGGGAGAATCATTTCAAGATGACGCACATTTCATATCTTTTCAATCTTTTTGTTTAGTTGATTTGCACTTTTATATAAGTGAATGTATTTCAAACTTTACTTGTTATTGTACTTTTTAAACTCTTGCTATGCTTGTTGGTAATCTATAAAATTCTTGCTCTATTTATGCAATCTTTTGAGTAGAATAGTGTTATAATATCTTTTCAGAGATTGTGTTCTTTAGTTGGCGGATGGTGGTATGGATGGTTGGCGGTTTATTTTTGCATACCATATTCATTGATATATTTATTGTATGCAATTATTTATAGATGATATATTTCATGTTTATTATATGCATTATTTCAGGGGGAGTTTATTTATAAACTCTTTTCCTAAAATTCATGAGTTTTGTCATCATCAAAAATGGGGAGATTGTTGGCCCAGTGGTACAATTGTTCTCTATTTTGATGATTGTCTACTCATGAATATATATGAGAACTAATGAATGTGTTTTATTATTTTGTTAGTTTAAGGTTCTCTTTGAATTGATTCATCTTCAAGATACAATATGGGATCAAAGTTAGAGATATTCTCGGCTTTATAAAGATGAAATTGTTGTATAGTATAAATGTTATATTTTAGTAAACAGTAGCATCTTAAAGTTTAATATAGAGAGAAGAACTTAATGGAATCATATACACATATTTACATGGATTTACATTCTTTTGAAATATATTTTAAATTTAACAAACTTGTGTTTCTTCAAGTATTTTACAAAAGACATCTTGGGCTGTCGATAGCTCCAAAGAGGAACTGTCGACAGAGCTCTATTCGATCGAGCTAAACCTGTACTCAGAAAAAAACAGAGTTTAGGAACGTGCTAGGTTCTTGATGCTACCGTGTAGTTTAGGTCTAACGGGTTGTGATCCACAGGGAGGGACAGCGATGGAAGCAATTAAGTAAGTTTCTTATTTTAATTTATCAAAACTAGTTAATACTTATCCTCTCAGTTTTATAAAAAGAAAATAAAAATATTAAGTAAAGTTAGAAAGAAAATGGTAGAAGAAGAGTTGGGTTGTTGCTTTAATTATAAAAGAAGAGAAAAAGAAAAAGAGATAACAAGGAGAAGTATAATTCTAAACTAATGGATGGAAAAAATACTAAAAGAGTACATACCTCTGCCAATGAATCATAATAAAGACTTACCTTAGTTTGAAGTAAAGTAAAGCAAATCTAAGATGGAAAGAATGACTTGAAAGAGAGGCTATGACTGGATTGAGCACGATGAAAAAAAAGTAAAAAACTCCATTGATGTCACTTCAATACAATTCTCTCTTGAAGAAAGATTACATCAGTGTCACTCTAATTACAATTATTCTTCTTTTTCTCTCATGTAACTCTCTCTAATTTAAAATGAAAATAAAAGTAAAAAACTTCATTGATGTCACTTCAAAAAGTCATAGGATTATCAAACTTAGTTATTCTTAAACTTAGTCTTTATTTTAAAACTTATTTTCAATCAAGGTAAGAATTAAAATTATATTTCTCACATAGTCTATTATTTTACCCCAAGTCATATGTACCTTGTGACTGAAAATTTGACTCGGAATTTTTCAACTCTAACTCTTATGCCTTATTATTTTTATATTTATAGCGATAATATCCCTTAGCTCTATTAGGCTTTCTAATTCGCCCATGTAATGAGCCTTAGTTGGTGACTCCTAAATCGGACGGTTTTAGGGCACGGGGTGAGAAATATCCCAAGGAGTTAGGATTCGAGCAAATAAGGCCACAAAACTAAGAATTTTTATTAATATGAACCACTTTTAGGTGTGAATATTTATGTTTTATGCGCACAAATACCCAGCTCAATTAGAAGATTTTTTTATATAGTAATTTTTTTTATATAAAGCATAAGAATCTTTATTTTAGAACCCTAAGTGTGTAAGTACATAAAGTATACATATTTTATCAAGGTAAAAATCAAGATTAGATTACTTTTTCAATCTTTCTTCCTAAACTCAAAATCAAATAAATAATTTTATTTTGACCAAGTATAAGAAATCCTAATTATGATCCTCTTATTCCTTAAAATTAACTTAATTTCTTTAAAAAATAAGTCAAAATATTATTTTTCTTTTCAAAAAGTTTTAAAAAAAGGATTACACACACACACACACAGATATATGTATGTATAGTAGTAAAACCTAAGTTAGTATGTTTGTAAACCCTCCCTCACACCTAACTCATGCATTATCCTCAATGTATGAATGAAATCCAATAATACATGAAAAAGGTGAAAGGGAAGGAAAATTGTCACCTCAAAGTGGTGGTTCCGGTGGCGGTCTCATTGGGCAAAGCGTTTTTACCCAATCTAGATATTGTGAATTTTCATGGAACCCACCTTTCATGACCTCTTTTTATAAATATTTTTATACTCCCCGATATGAATAGGATTATGCAAGATCCTAACATGAAAATTTTCTCGGTTATATGACCAATAATTTTGAGATATCATCATGGAGTCATACTGATCTAAACCTTAGTCTAACAATGGAATGTGGTTTTATGGAATGGATAATTTGGGCTCAACAATGAAGGGAATGGGAACTGATGCTGACTCGAGAATAAAACTCAAATCAAGTTTAAGTTCGAGAGTCGGAGTTGGTTCATGAGTTTGGTCCAAATCATAGAATTGAAGTTCGCATTCATTTCTCAACAATGGAATGTGACTATCCATAATAGGTGATTCATATTCAAGCTCTATAGGGGTAGAAATTAGTGTTGGCTTCAAAATTGGGTCCAAATCGGGTATGGATACCGAAGTCAGCATAGATTCAAAAAGTGAAACTGAATTATAATATTGAGAATTGTTGTCACATTCATCTTCAAGTTCAATCTCATTGAAATGAAAACCTACCAATTTGTCAATAGTTTGGTATTGGTCAAATTCAAAGTTTTGTGGTTAAATTGAATCTTAGTCATAGTCTTCAAGATACAATGATTCTTGGTTCCGATCAATATGGTTAGGGGAATCAGGAATGGTCAATAATGTGCTAGGTAGAGTTTTCTCATTCTTATTATTAATTATTTTGACCAAATGACTCATTTTTACTTCTAACCTATAAATAGTTTGGAGACACTCCGTTTGAGATTGAATATAATCATTTGGGACTGAATCATGAATTCTGTACTCTTTTGTTCTTCTTGTTGTGGTGGGACTTGAAATTGGAGCAGAGATCTTGAAATTGGGAATTGTTTGAGAGAATTAAGTCCAATTGAATTTGCACTTGTCGTGTGTACTCAAGGAAGGCTTCAAAACTCTTTCCTAAAGAGGATTTTTCTTTTATAGATTTGTCTTGGTATGGAGTATATGAAGCTGTTTGTTGGTAAGGTTGTTGATAGTAAGATTCAGGAGAGTTGTATCCCTACTGACTCGGTGAAGAGTGGTGATGATTATCCCAATCTTGTTCATAATACTGGGATTAGGACATATATTGATTCGGATAAGACAAATCTGATATACTTGGTTGTTAATGTTATGTAATGCCGAGTTGGTATTATCCGAATTGAAAGAGGTTGGGCTGAAGTATAGATCACTATATGCATTGAAAAAATTATAATTATAATCCATATCACAAAGATATCAGAAACAAAAACAAACAAGTTAACAAATAAAAGAAAGAAAAATCTAGCCTAAGTTAGGGTAGATCTTTAGACCTAGACAACTCCTAACTATTGATTATCCACAGGAAATATATTGCAAATCCTAGACACAAGTTAATGGCCAAGTAGGGTAAGACTAGTGAGAGGTATTCGTGCCTAAGAAACGGGCCTAATTATGCCAAATCACCAGCCTTTGAGGTTTCGCTCCTCAATCCCCAACCCTTGATACTGATTTGGCAAGAGTCAACTTTTAACAACTTCCCCCTTAGGTCAATCCCTATTTAAGTCCAAAATATCCCTAGGGCTAACGTCTACTCAATTTTAAGTTAGGATTGGGTTAGTGAAGAGGAGATGATTTTTGGGCTAAGAAAAGGTAATGACTTCCCGACCTTATGTTGTTTAAGAGGTTACGCCCTTAGATTTTTCGTGCGAGTGTATAAGTATATAGAAAAAGTAACACTTAAGTAATATACATCACTCAAAATATGTTTTCTAAACTATATGATATGCACACGTACCTTAGCTCCAGCACTCTTCAACAGTAATGTAAAAGGTAAACGATATAGACACATGCTCTAAGATGCAAGAGTCTAAACATTTTTTAGCATTTACAGAGCAACCACATTACTGTTGAGGTTAGAAACATATACATAGTGAGTTAAACAGATAAACTAATAACTATAGAGAGCTAATATCTAAAAATCAAGCAATCTGCAAGAAAGCAGGTTAGGAGTTCTCCCTACTTTGCAGTGCAAATGCGGCAATAATTAGGTCCCCTGAGCTCTGCTTTCAAGAGTAGAGGCTCAGGTATGCTATATGTCTACTGCAACTCTTTGTTTTCTGAAATTAGCCCCTATACACTAAAACAGAGAAGAAAAGGGATTAATTAGTTAAAGTAAATTAAAAATAAAGAAAACTTACTGTCCCTCCTCGACAATGATGCCAAAAGTCGTGATCCACAGGGAGGGACAACGATAACAGCAATTAAGTAAGGTTTTTCTTTTAATTTACCAAAACTAGTTAATACTTATCCTCTCAGTTTTATAAAAAGAAAATAAAAATGTTAATTAAGTTAAAAAGAAGATGGTAGAAGAAGAGTTGGGTTGTTGCTTTAATTAGAAACGAAGGAAAAAAGAAAAGAGATTAAAAGGAGAAGTGTGATTCTAAACTAATGGATGGAAAGAAATATCAAAAGAGTACTTACCTCTACCATTGAATCATAATAAATACTTAACTCAACGTGAAGTAAAGTAAAGCAAATAGAAGATGGAAAGAATGACTTGAAAGCAGTGCTTCGGTTAGATTGAATACGATGAAAAAATGTAAAAAAACTCCATTGATGTTACTTCAATATAATTCTCTCTTGAAGAAGGACTACAACAATGTCACTCTAATTACAATTTTTTTCTTTTTCTCTCATGTAACTCTCTCTATCCTAAAATAAAAATAAAAATAATATTGAAAAAGAAAATAAAACCTAAACTAACCCTCTCTCCAAAATTCTCCTTTGCCTTCAAAATATGAGGTACTTATGGAGATGTATAGGAGGCTAGGATGCGTACGAAGATAAGGGAGCTAGCGCTCCCTCAGACTCAACTACTAGGCCGCGAAAACGTAGCTTTTGTCGTGTTTTGGTGGTAAGATCCTATCCATTGGGTCAACATCTGGGGGCGTGTGTCCGTCCCCTTGTCCTCTATCTTTTTATTCTCTTGGATTTTGAATTTCTGCTCTAAATTTGACGAAATGTCCTTTGATCTTCAGTTCAACCAATTGGGTCTTCAAAAATCTATTTTTTCTTTGAATTTTGATTGGTATAATCTCATCTGATATACCCAGTCTTCAGATAAGACTATTTTTACAGCCTCTAGATTTGAATCGAACCCTGTTGATTTAAACTTTTAGATTTAATTGGATAAAATTTGTTCTTATTTTCTCTCTATCATATCATGCATGAATTTAGACTTTAAGACGAGTGAGTTATAAAAATTATTATATAATAAATGTAAAAATACAGTAACAATTTTGTAATATATGTGTCCAAACACTATTAAACAGAACTATCAACAGAGCTACAACGGTGTTTTTACTTAGACTGTCGACAGGGTTTTCCAAGGATTGTCGAGAGCTCTTTTTTAGAGAACTATCGACAGACTTTTATAGAGTAGTTTTTTTAAAAAACATGGGTTTCTGTCGACAGCTGATACTATAGGTATCAGTATTGTACTATCAACAACACTATTAGACTGTCGACAGTTGGAGTGTTTTTACAGTCTATTTGTGAAGCAGTACACCTAGTACTGTCGACAGTTCCATTAGACTATCACCAATAGCAGGTGATCGTTCACTATTTTGGCCTTGTGTTTAAAATTTGTTTTATTATAAAAATACCTTATTTAGTTTATCTAAATGGTTATATTTTGAAAATCTACAAATAAGATTATTTTCTAAGTATTTATTATCAGTTTTTAAGAAGAAAAATCAATACATCTCTCTAAAAAAGTTTTTGTGCACTAATTTCCTATTCTCCATTATATTTCTCACACCGGATCCTTGAACTTCAAAATTCTCTCTACATTAAGCTATAGGATTCTTGTTGTGAGGTTTCGTGATCTGAAGAAGATCACTTCGTTGCTGTAATTGGTGAGAAAGCACTTCTAGTGAAAGAGGAAAGGGAGTTGCGGCTCCGAAATAATGCGGGATCAATTATAAAGTATAGTCGTTCTTGTGAAGTAGTGAATCCTTCACTGCGGTGAAGGCGAGGATGTAGAACAGTTGCTCGAACCTCGAGAACAATTCTCTTTATTTGTGATTGCCTTTTTAAGTTTGCTTTCTCTATACTCTTTGTTTATTGTAATATCTTGTTTGTTATTTTGTTGCTAATATACTTAAATCGTTGTTCATCTATTCTCACCACATCAAGAAAGCAATTACGCACTTTAATTCTTATCTAAGTGGAATCACGAGGAGAAGTTCAGAGCCCTTCACGGGGTATCCGGCTTTATTTTTTAGTTTTGAGTTTTAGGTTGGGTTGTGTGTTGTTACTTTATTGTGCTTCAGTTTTTATTACTTTCATAATTTTAGTATATCACTTATTCACCCCCTTTAGGTAAATTTCACAGGCATTTGAGTCCCATCCAGTACGATCTCTCACTTTTTGGAGCAGAAAAGTACTGCTCCTATCACGTCGGTAAGAGGCACAAGACCATCCATTGTCGGAGCCTATGAAGGTACTCAGAAGATCTCATCCGCCAGAGCTTCCTCGAGGAATATGTTCTCACACTCAAAGCAACCTTTGGATCCAGACAGTCGAACACTCTGCCTCCTATCTATCACAATATGCTATCACCCAATACAAGACAATCGAGTGATCCGATCATACCTCCCCTAACAGGGTAGTATCTATCATGGCACGCTTCTAAAATACACGAAAACGACATGTAACAAGATTCGCCGTTGTATAGGCGCGAGGAGAATTCCCCCATGTCTACGCGCTAAGCCTTAATATAATCTGAACAAGTTATATAAATCAACTATGATCACTACAATAATACATATAAATTTTCACACATGATAACATCATTCTATGAAATCAAATAGAATAACTATTGAGTCCAATATATAGAGAATCAAAGAAAATCGATAACAATAAGAGAAATCATGAAAGATACAAAGATTGGGTGATCAAGCAAAGAGAATTCTGAACTCCTACCGTTGCTTCGCAAGCTCTTCAGTAATACGTGTGGTTCTTCCCAAATACCTGATCAATGATTGAAATATTTCTACATCTGGATATACAAATCCAGGAGAGTCATAAAACTCCCAGCGAGTGTGTAAATTGAGGGAAGTAGTACAACATAATATAATAATAAACAATGTATTATTAAAACTATATTACAAGCGTTGTAACATATAACACATAATTAAATACTAATATAAATAAACTGTAATAAGATCATATATCAAGTAAGGTATCTAATATTTATATATACATGTGTATACAATAAATAAGCATACATCAATCTACAGTATATTATGAAAGATTTGTTTTATCAGTTATATTAGCGAACTTCAATAGCCACATGCAGTAAAATGCATCCCATACTATGTTCAGTACACATATTAATTGGGGTCCTCTGTCATTGAAACTGATTGGTGGAGACATTGTCTGTGTTTTAAGATTAATTCTTTTATGTCCCTTGTAAAAAAGTAATTTTCCTAGATAATTTTCTATTAGTCATTCTCCTCGTTGTTGCCAATTACCCCCGATCTTGTCTTCCTCGTCATCATCGATTGCCGCTGACATCGCCTTCCTCACCATCGTCAACGGCCTCCTCCACCTTCTCGTCTCTTTTGCCAGCGACGAAACCCTCGCGCAGCCACTATTTTTATCGCCTACAAGATATATCAAGAAGCGAACAATTTGGGTTCATAATAGGATTCGACCCTAAACCAAACCCACTTGGTTTAAAATCCAACTGGGTTCAAATTCTAAAGAGATCTGAATCCAATGAAGACCCCACTCAAGAAGAAACTAGTTTAAGTCATCAAATCCGCAAGCAACCCGTCCCACTGCTACAGTATTTATTGGGTCAGAAGCAGAAACAGACCCGCTATCTATTGTATTGATTTCATTTTCAGATGATATCTCATCCGTTTGGAGTCTAAATCGCGCACGGTTCAAACTATTGGATTCGTGGGAGATCTCTCTACGCGTCTACATTATCACAGGATATTAAGGTCTCACATAATCCTTATTAAGTATGTTTTTAATTCACATCAGTTATTTCAAGTCTGATAATTAAATATCTGAGTTTCTTATTGATTTAACTGCTGTCCACAAACATGAAATTATGCGTATATGATTACTTATAATTTAATAGAATTGATATTAATCATGGAATCTTTCTGCATAATATATTATTCAAAATTGATTCAAGATTGAATTAGACTAAACTATGCGTGATCAACTATTTGATAGTATTATTAGTTTTTTATCCTTCCTACCAACGATTATTTCATGTTGGAGAAGCATGATTGAGTATTTTATTAATGATTTCTATACATGGATACATGTTTCACATCAATTTAGTATCAGAGCATGGTTATAGTAGGATTTGCATCACATAGGCATTTGTTAGAAATTTTACTGTTTTCTTGTATTTAAAAAATCATATAGTTTAGAGTTGTATTTCTTCATCTTCATTTCGATTTTCTGTAGTGTATTTTCACCAGTAATGGTCACTTATATCTGTTAGGAGAGTTTAGTAAATTTCACACCACCCCAATGGATTACTAACAACTTGCTACACTGATCGGTGAGATGAATACCAAGCTAGATACCCTTAAGAATCTGGAAGAAAGAATTGACAAACACGGTTAAAAATATGACAAATTTCTGACTAACAAGAGTCCTCTATTGCTAGAGAAAATTCAACCCCACTGTGAAACAACCATCGTGATAATATTGATAACCAACCCAATAGGTATAGTACCCAAACTTTCTCACATAGGAATGACATTAAGGGTAAGAGTCTTGAATGGGATAACAAAAATAAGTGTCCCGAGTTCCCCAAAGTTAGTTCTACAATTAAGTGCTACAAATATTAAGGTTATAAGCATATTGCTACCACTGTCCAAGTCTATTTTAAGATTGTCATCAATGATAGAGTTTTCATTGAAGTACCTAAGTCTGATAGTATTATTTCTCTGAAAGTCATTCTGTGATTAAAGAATTTATTGTCATCCGCCCTTTTTCTTCTCCTGCTATACTGCTAACACCACCTTCTTCGCCTCCTCTACTATCATTCCATATTATCGTGAACTATTTTGGTCACCAGCCCCTTCTTCTCTACTGTGGACACTATCCCCTTTTCTCTTATGGCATATATTAAGTACCAAATTGAAATTCTCCATAGACCTTGTCTCATAACTAATCATGATAGGTCAATTGAGTTTATATTATCTTTTCATCAACTGAGTCTCCATCATCATTTATATCACATGTACATAAATCACACGAGGAAATTAGTGATAAAGTTGCACAAAATAATGCCAACCATGAGATGCGAGCTGATGATAGGAACATATAAAAACTTTTAATGTTTGTGATGTAAAACAATTGCATGCTTGTAGTGTTGATCCATTTCAAATCTTGATGAAATTAAGCGATAATGTTAATGTTATAATCTTTTTATAAATGTTGCATCAGTTCTACTTTCAATATTGAATACTAAGTGGATTACAAGAATCTTGATGTTATCCCACTTATTCATGAGCCTTCCCATGAGCCTATTTTCGCGAGCCTCTTACTTTTACCATTACCAGATTTTTACCCTATAAAGCATGTCAAGTTGATAAATTCTTAGATGATAAAACTATCATCACCCAAGATGGTGGAATTTGAAAATATCTAATTTATTGAACAGGAAAAGTACCAATTGATGATACATGACTAGATTGAAGTGAACTGCTAGAGATTAATCATGAAATTTTGAAACAGTATAAAAGCACTTACACTTCTAACTCAACGGAGTCGAGTTCTCTCCAATACGGAGAGAATGATGCAGACATCAAGCCACATGCATGGCGTGTGTATCATCGATGGAGAAGACTTATTGTTCCAGTATTCCAATAGGTGTAGGATTCTATGTATTTTTAGCTTCTTTATTTTAGTTTTCTAGTTTCTAAAATTTAGAGTTGTAATTCTATTTTGATTAGGAGTTTTAGTTTTAGTTGTATTCAAATTTTGTGAAAGGCTATAAAAGGCCTCGTGTATCAAACAATATTATGCAATGAAGAAGTTCATAGAATTTTTCAAAAAATTTGTGAGTGATGAGTTCTCTCATAAATTCCTCTTTTTGTGTGTGAAGCCCAAGAGAAACCCTAGGTTAGGAGTGTGGAAATCCTATCTAGCCTATCATCTTTCCTTCTCTCTTAATCCCATTTCTAATCATTCTTATACGTAATTTCTAAATCTCATCTTCCTCTACATTTCTCTCTCACACAAAAGAAAAATCAGGAAAAAAACAAAAGAAAAAAATTCAAAGAAAAATAGTAAGTCCTATTGTTCACCTTAGCCTCACTCAAATTTCCTTCTTCTAATCACAAAAACCCATCGGTGGAATTCAAAGCCTCTACTCTCTCTCATCAAATAACACCCCTCCACCTCGTCATCTATGCGGCCACATTGCCACGACCCTCCTCCCTACAATCGCGACCACTGCTTAGTCTCCTCCTCGTCTTCTTCTTCCTCTCCCTTGTCGTGCCAAGCTTACCGCAGCTGTCTCGCGTCATTCGACCCCACCGTTACCTGGTTTCCCAACCTGCACCTCGACAGCAAGCCTATTGTCACCGTCTCGACCTGCAGCCGATGCTCTCTCTTTCGTCACCTGCACCCTCAGTGTCGTTCTCCTCGTCGTCGCCGACTGCCCCCAATCTTGTCTTCCTCATCGTCATCAATTGCCGCCGACATCGCCTTCCTCACCATCATCAATAGCCTCCTCCACCCTTCCCTCCCTTTGTTAGGATTATGACTGAAATATGTTGTAATATCCCTAATTAATAATATGATATTTATATTTTTTTCAAATATTTATTTTGCTATACTTATTATTTTATTTTTATTAATTGACTTGAATTATGACCTATTATTATTATTATTATTACAAATTATTTTAAGATATTAAATGTTAATTTAGTTTTATATATTACTACTATTATTACAACTATTAATTGTTATTATTATTATTAGTTGTTATTACTATTATTATTTTCATATCATTATTATTATTATTATTATTATTATTATTATTATTATTGTGTTATTGTTATTGTTAATTATTATGATTATTATTGATTATTATTAGTAGTATTATTACTAATATTATAATTATGTATTATTATTATTGTTATTATTATTACTATTATCAATATCATTGTTATTGTTAGTTATTATTATTCTTCTTCTTCTTTCTCTTTCCATGTTCCTAAACAAACTCATTAGCCCAAAACCCATTAGGCCACTAACCCAAAACCCAAACCCATTAATCACCTCCACTATATAATCCTAATCTCTTTTATTACCCTAATCCTAACCCTAACCATAATCTACTCTTCATTTCCCTCTTCTCTTCCCTATTACAGCCACCTTCTTCCCCTCGCTGGAGCTCCATCTATGCCAGAGTCGCGCGAACCTCGGAGCTATTGCACAACCACCATCCTTTTCGTGCGACGCACAACTACCCACTCCTCCGCCGGCGCCAAGTCCACCACAACCAGCCATGCCAACCTTCTCCTTTAGCTTATCACCGCCGTCTCCTCCGGCAGCACCCCCTCACCCGATGGCCCCTGCCATCTCCTCTATCACCGTAACACCATCGAGCAGCCACCCCTCAAGCCCCCATCTCCCTCTCAACCCTTATCTTCTCCTTCTTCACCTCATCATCGGGCCACCCCACTATGGTGACCACACCCATCGCCTACTGCACCCTATCCCCACGCTTGATGCGCTGCCTGAACTCCATGCCACCTCCACCCAGCTGCATCTGCTCACCTCTACGAACCACCCACTACAGTCCACTCCTCTTCCCATGACCACCATGCACCCAAGCCCTTTTTCTTCTTCCCGACGTGCCGCCAGAGCTCGAGCATCACCTCCAAGGTGCGCCAACATCCTCCAACCTTTATCACCGCAGCCCGAGCTACGATCGCCGTCGACGAGATCCCCCACATCTCCACCGCGTGGCTGATTGTTCATCAAAAGTGCATATTTTTAGTCACATTTTCATGTTTATTTTTTTTTATAAAACACTGCTATTTGATCGTTTTATTGTTTAGTAATGTGCATGCCTCTATAATTAAAAAGAGAAAAGAAAAGAGTCCAAAGAAGCCCATAAGTTAAAGAGAAGCCCAAGAGCTCATCAAACCTAAATTAATTCAAAAATTATCCTATCCTAATTCAGAAATAAAAGAGAAAGTCAATATAAATTAACTTGCTTGATCCCCAAGTCAAAGATAAAGGAGAGAATTCAAGTTTAAAATTCGGATTTATAGATAACTTGTTTCCTAAGTTATCTAGGAAATAAGGTTATTTTAAATTTCAAATTTTAAATGAGGATTCTAAGGGTAGATCTTTAGATGAATGGATGAGATGAAGCTATGTGTCAAAGCACGTGCCTAAACTCAACAAGAAGGTCGCACCTCCTCCTTTATTGCTGCAGAAACACTGGTTTCTTGTAGTCGCGTGTGTGGAGGTTTGGGGAGACTTTTCTATAGGGACTCTACTTCTAGGATCTCCTATAAATATCCCTGCAAAGCAATAGGGCAGAGGCATCTCAGAGAATCAAGTTTAGGATTTTCTTTAGATCATCTTTTCTTTCCGAATTTCTATTATATTTTCTAGTTTTTCTACTTTGAAGAAGATTTATAAATAAAAGAAGACTTTTGTACTGGATTGGTGAAAGACTTAATAAAGGTTCTTATTTTATTTCATATCTCTTTGCTATTTTTATTTGTGTCCTTCAATTCTACTTTAATTTTTTTATGCAACTTTTAAATACCATGCTTAATTCCACTATGAATATGAGTAACTAATTCTCTCGTAGCTTGCTAATCTCTCAACCAACTAAAGCCTAGATCTATAAGATAAATTGGTTAAACTCTATGCCTATTTGAAATCATAGGATTAGTTAATAATTCTTGAAGATTAGTGATGAATTAAGTTATACTAGCTTTAGGGTATACTATTTAATGATTATTCTAGGTTTATACTTAGATACATTGATAGCTTAATGTTAAGTATAAAACAACTTTTCTTATGCTATACTTTGAGACTTTGATAAACTAATGTTTAATTTTATCAAGTGTATTTCAATTAGAGTTTACTTTTATCTTATTCTTCTTACTTGAATTTGAAGCAACACTCTAGGTTTAATCTTTATAAGTTCAATATGATATATTTTAATAGACTAGTGCTTAGCTGTGGTAGATAATTAGTTGGCTATGATCTCTCTTTCTATTTAAATTAACCCTTTTATAACCATCATCTTTCTTTTCAAGTTTTACACAGAGAAAACGTATCGAATAACTTGCATCACATCTCTCCCCGCAGATCGACCCATTTAGCTCTTGCTATAGTGGATTAATTGCGAGAAAATAGAGAAATCTTTTAACTTGAACTTTTACTTTTACTCTCTTTTTTCTCCGTCAATAAAAATTTTGGCACCGTCGCCGAGGAGAGAACGGTACAATTTATTTTCTAACTAATTTCTTCTCTGTTTGTGTGTACATGAACAAGTTTTAAGAAATTGAAGGGTGCAGAGCTTGCTTATCTGTGCCTCTGCTCAAGAAAGCAGAGCACATGAGATAACCACAAAGTCACGCAAACACGGCCCTTGCCACAAAAATCGCTGTAGGCTGTCTAAAAATCAGTGAAGACAAGTCATCAAAAAGCAGAATCCAAACTTTAGACACAAGGCTAATCATCGCCACCAGCGCAGCACCAAGACGCGAGGGTTGAAACCCGCGTCTCAACATCACTGCAAGAACCAAGACGCGAGGGTTGAAACCCACGTCTCAGCGTTATTGCAGTACCAAGATGCAGAGTTCAAAGCCCGCGTCTCATGTAAAGCTTGACGCAGAATTAGAAGCTCGCGTTTCTCAAGCATCACCTCAATGGCAAAATGTGAGGCCCAAAGCCCGCGTCTCAGTTATAACTGCCCTCATTACTGGGTAATTTACTGCCCACGTAATGAGGAAGTTAACCCCCATTATGGAGTATTTTTAGGGGACACGTTTACCCCCTGAAACCTCTTTAAATAGCCTAGTTTGCTATGGAAGAGGGTCAGAAAATTCTTAGCAAAAGAGAACTTCAGTTGTATGCCATAGAAGCACCAAGACCTCCAACTGAAAAGAAAGAGAGAGTTCAAGTCTTCTAACAACTTGCTGCATACAAGCTTATTTTTGTCTATAATCTTTTTGAGATTCTTGGTGGACAAGAGCTGTGTTACTTTGTCTACTATCCAAAGAGAGGATTCTCAAGAAGTTCTGACGTTCACCCGGTCAACGAAAAAAAGATTCACTTTCCACCGCCACATCAAGAACCCAACATTAAACAAAGGGGAGGTTTGAGGTTGAATATCTCCCCTCTCTTGTGAAAGGATTATTGATCCGCTGTAATTTTCTTTACAATCAAATAAAGAATTTACTCCTCGATCCCGCAATTTTCCCCACCAAACAAGAGATGGCGACTCCACTGGGGACCACTTTCTCTACCGATGAGCAAGTCGTGGTGCAAGGTGACATCAACTACATGAGAAAAATGGTCGAATCACTCATTGTCGAGTTCGACCAAGTAAAGTATGAAGAGTTCCTCTCTTCCGGCTCCAAGAGCCCTAGAGCGCGACAGTACCGCAAGGTCGCCTCGGGGACCCGCTCTCCAATTCACTCTGAGATCCCTTCAGATACGATTGGCAAGAATAGTGCCATGGCTAATCATATCACACGTAACACCCGCGTCAACGTCTCCCATGAGACCGCGAGGTTAACGTTACTGATATTCAGCCCGTTCATGCCCGTCCTCTTCCTTAGTTCCAGGTCACCGGGGGTTCCCATCAACCCGTACGGCGTAACCGGAACGCTAAGCGATGACAGAGACGACATGCGCGTTAACTTCAGGTACAAGAAGCTGGAACAATTACCTGTCCAGCACATGCAGAACGCGAGCCTCAAGCTCGCATTTTTCCTGAACCACGACAAACACGCGAAGTTCGCGCTTGGAGACCTAAATGCGAAGCATACCATGCCTGCATTTTTGAAGCTCCACTTTGCAAACGCAATGTTTAGCAGCGCGGGGACTATGCTTCTTCTCAGAGACACGAGACCCGGGTCTCTACAACCTGACGTGGAAGCGAGAAAACCCGCGTATCTCAACCGTCGCTGACCAAACGCGACAATCAGCAATGTGAGGTCCGCGTCTCTGCTCAGCAGAGGCACGAGACCCATGTTCCAAAGTCAAAATGCGAGAGCTGCGCCTGCTCTGCATAACACGAGCTCCGCAGTTTTGAATCCTGCGTCTTAAATTCTCGACGTAAGGATGACTCTCAGAAGCTGAAAAGCCCTCGACAACCCAAGGTCAACCTCTTTGATCCCCTCGCACGGATCTAAAAGATTATTTGACGAAGAAAAGGAGTGCTAATCAGATCACTCCGTCTTATTACTGTGAACGGCTCATCACGGCAATGCTATCAGAATGCCGCTGTTGCCAATATACAAGTAAACAGTCGGTGTTCAGACGATTGAACCCAACCTCCCGATCAGCCAAAAGGTATCGCTCCCACAGAAGGAGAACCTTCCCTGACATGGAGTACCCTAAATTCACTGCAAACATGGCGAGCAGAAGTAGGGAAAAATAACCAGCAGTCAGCTCCGGTGAGTCTGACACGGAACAAGAAGGAGTGTATCGGCATACTCACACTCGGACTGGTGCGGTCGCCCCGATCAACTACAGTGCCCTAGCTCGGGGAATTGAAGTAAATAAATCACATTCCGCCATTGCAGAATCATAGACCTTGAACTCTTCCATAGAAAAGGAAGCCTTCGCGTACATGACAAATACTCCTGAGGAGACGACCAGGCGCTTTGAACAACAAGCCCAGGTCCAGAGGGAACAATTCGATATGATTCGTGCTCAACAAGAATCCATCGATTCCCTCAAGCAGATGCTTGCATAATTGCTTGAATACAAGAGAAAGTCAACCGACACAACTTCTTCTAAGAAGTCTAAAGGTAAACGAAAAGAAGGAGAAAGCTCATCTTCTGTACATATCGAGGAGAAGGAGCAATCTGTTTCCGAGTTGTCTAAATCCTCGTCTAACGAGGAAGGTAACCCAGACCATGGGAGTATTCATTCTAAAAGAATGAGTCAATTGGAGCAGCATCTGGAAGCCCTTACCAACCGGAAAGGCCTCCAAGAATCAAGAGTGCCCCGGCCGTATCTGGCCGAGTGGGACCTTATTCCATACACTCCTAAGTTCAAAGCTCCGACCCTACAAGCTTTTGACGGCAAAGGGTCACTGAACCAACATATCTACTACTTCAAGTCTCAGACAGGAAATGTGATAGATAATGATGCCATCTTGGCACGTTTGTTCATCGGCACGCTAAAAGGGTTTGCCTTTGAATGGTTCATGAAACTCCCAGAAGGCTCCATTAAAAAGTGGGGTGATTTGAAGAAGCTCTTCCTAACACGCTTCTTTGAAGATGACTCGGAGGTTTCAATGCCTACTCTCCTAGCCACGAAGCAGCAAAAGGGAGAGTCAGTCAAATCATTTGTAGAGAGATTCTGGAATATGGCACTCCGATGTCCTAGCGGTATGACCCAGGCCACCCTGGTAGAAATATGCCGCCACAATCTACAAACTTCACTCCTAGCCCAAATAAGAGTTGCTGAAAGCCGCACCTGAAAGTAATTGGTCCAGCAAGGTGGACAGGCTAAAGAAATTGTCGCCAGGATTAAGGCAGAAGAAAACAAATCCAGATCTAAAAAGTCGACAAGGCGCATGCCAGAAACATCTTTTCAATCAAAAAGAAAAGATAATTTGACAACGGAGACAAAATCCCCCATCAAACCTCAGCTGGTTAGGGGATGTGGTTCTTCAAGTCAGCCACGCGCCAACAAGCAGTATTCCTTTAAAGGCGAACATGTCGATTTGTTGTTCAAATTACTCAATAAGAGCAATAGATTAAAGCTTCCTGAAGCCAGACGTCCTGAAGAAGTCGGCAAGTCCGACAATCCTAACTACTGCCTGTATCATAGGATGCTGGGATACCCCACCAAGAGCTGTTATGTCTTCAAAGATATCCTTCAAGCACTGATCGATGCATAAGTGCTAAAGTTCCGTCTAGAGCAGAAGAAAGTGACGACTAATATGATATCATTCCTTCAGTTTGGACAACAGCCCCCAGCACCGTTAGGAGTAGTTCCCATCCTGAAAGGGGAACTAAGAATGATCAATACGGACCCACATCATCAACAAGAGAAGGGTCTTATACCTGTCCCCACACCTCAGGGAGAAATTATATGGGTTCATCCCGACCTTATGGAAGGTCAACAGTGGACTACTATTACTAAAAGAAAGTCCAAAGGCGAAGCAAAAACTTCGTCCTGCAATGTGGTGTGCGCTTCTTCCTGGGAAGTAGAAACTGATGTTCCCTTACTAACTGAGTCGGAAGAGGAAACAATCGTCCTTACCACAGTACCGGATAAACAGCTCGTCACAGAAACTTGTTCGGTTCAGTCGTATTTAAAAATGTACGACAAGATGGTGGTAAGCTCTCCTAAACCCACTACAGAGTCAGCCAAGCCCCCCACGAAGCACCCAATGGAGAAGCAGAAAGAGCTTCAATTTTCCAAGGCTCTCCCAAAGGACAATACGAAAGGATCTGCATCACGTTACCGCTTTGACGTTCTGGCTCAATTGGCCAATATCCCGGCCAGAATTACCCTTTACGAGCTCCTGAGGCTATCAAAGTCAACAAGAGAAGCTCTGAGGGAAGCCCTATCTGATATTGAGGTCTTCATGGCCTAGATTCTGGCTAGATCACAGGAGAAAGATGAAGAGAATTGCCTCTATGCCTCCCAAAATGCTCCCTGCATCACCTTCACGATTGATGACATACAGGTCAAGGGAAAACATAATCGGCCTCTGTACTTGACAGGGTATATTGGGTAATCTGAAGTAAGCCGTATTCAGGTAGATCCAGGATCCACATTGAGCATCATACCTCGCCGGGTCATGCAGCACTTAGGAATCCCCTCCCACCGATTGAGCGTCACCCAGACTACTATCTATGGTTTCAAAGCCAATGGTACGCGCCCAATGGGGAAGGTCAAGCTCAAATGTCAGATCGGTGACCTAAAGTCTGAAGTGACATGCTATGTGATCGACGCAGACACTTCGTACAATTTGCTGCTAGGATGACCGTGGATTCATCGTAATTCCATCGTCCCCTCCACTCTCCATCAAGTGATGAAGTACATTGACGGAAGTGGGAAAGTCAGAACGTTGATTGCCGAAAGGATCCGTTCAAGGGGTAGAGAACTATTTCACAGACTCTCTCTTGTACCAAGACTCTCTGGAAATGAACAAGAATTCATAACTAGAAGAAGCAGACTCTTATAATGAAGCTGACACTGAGCCAGAAGTGGAAGAAAAGTGCATGTGGGAGTTAAATCCACTTATAATGAGCATTAATAAGCTCGATGTTAATAACACCGCCGATGTTGTAGGCGAGTGGTATATTAATGAAGAGTTGAATTTGGCTTACTTTTCTGTGTTTGCTTCTGATTCAGTGCCATCAGACACCAGTACCGAGGTGGATAGTGACCCCTGGTCGGCAGTAGATGCTCTGACATCATTGCATGTACCAATGAAGTCATCCTTCGAAACGTACCAGGATGTCGGTGATGCACAAGAATCAGTCTTCATGATCCCAGCAAGACGCAAAGGCCAAAAATCAGTTCTTTTCGGACAAATCAAGTCCGAATTGATGTCTCGTCAAGAGTCAGAAAGCGAGAGCGAATCTCCTCAGTTCACTCATTATGAGCCAAATATATTCAGGATGGAAAGCATGGGGTATGATCTGACAAATGGTCCTGGTTTGAACTTCAGCAAAGGAAGAAGAATACTACTCCAGTCTTTCGTTTCGAAAGGGAAGACCCCTGACTATTACAATCGAACTCGCAGGGGTTTGGGCTATTTGTTAACTCCAATCCCATCAGCCTCTGAGTCTAAAGAGTTTTCATACTACAACTACTCATCTGGCACGTCATCGTGGGAGTTAGTGTCGGCAACCTCTTTGAAGAACTTTCAGTATACATGGTTTCAACAAGCCACCTGGAAGGCGGAGATGAAGAAATGATCCAGTTTAATACAGATCCTTAGATCAAACACCTAAACACTCTCTAAGATATTCGCTTTGAACAACGCGAATCACCCACGGAGGATAAAGTTACCCAGATTAATCTGAGAGATGAGGCTAATCCTAAACCCATCTTTATAAGTGAAAGCCTATCATCCTCCGAGAAAGAAGATTTAATATCTCTTGTGCGGGAGTATATAGATGTTTTCGCTTGGAATTACGAGGACATGCCTGGGCTTGATCCCCAAGTCGCCATGCATCGCCTTAACATTAATGCAGATGTGAAGCCAGTCAAACAGCAGCAGCGATGATTCCGTCCAGAAATAATGGAAGGAATCTAGTCAGAAGTCAAGAAGCTTATAAACTCTGGCTTCATTAGGGAGGAGTAACATCCTGATTGGATAGCCAATATCGTCCCCGTTACCAAGAAAAATGAAAAGATCCAGATTTGCATTGATTTTCGTGATCTAAACGAGGCCTGTCCCAAAGATGAATTCCCTCTCCCAATCACGGATGTCATGATTGACAATACGTGTGGGTTTGAGCGAACGTCCTTCATGGATGGATTCTCAGGGTATAATCAAATCAAAATGTACCCTGATGATGAAAAACATACTTTTTTCAGGACACCACTAGGGGTATATTGCTATGCTGTCATGCCCTTCGGACTGAAGAACGCAGTGGCAACATATCAAAGAGCTATGAATGCAATTTTTCACGAACACATGCGTAAAACAGTAGAATGCTACATTGACGATATTGCAGTGAAAAGTCGCATCAAGGGTGACGACATAGCCTATCTGAAGACAGTCTTTGAAATCATGCGGGCACGTTAGTTGAAGATGAACTCTACCAAATCCTTCCTGGGGGTATCCAGCGGTAAATTCCCAGGGTTTGTAGTGATATCCAAAGGAATTCACTTAGACCCGAAAAAAGTCCGCGCTGTTCAGGAGATGCAACCTCCAAGGAATCTCAGTGAGCTTAGAGGATTGCAAGGGCGACTAGCATACATCCGGAGATTTATCTCAAATCTCTCCAGAAGATGCCAACCCTTCACCAAATTGATGAAAAAGGGTGTCTCATTTATTTGGGATGATGCTTGCCAACAAGCATTCGAGGAAATCAAACGATACCTCACGCAATCACCTGTTCTTACAGCTCCGGTATCGGGAAAACCCTTCCTGATATACTTTCGAGCGATGGATCATTCTTTAGGAGCGTTGCTAACCCAGAATAATGATCAAGGACATGAGGCAATCTACTATCTGAGCAAGACTCTGATCGGAGCCGAGCATCAATACAACCCGATTGAAAAAGAATGTTTGGCGTTGGTGTTCGCTGTCCAGAAAATGCGACACTACTTGGTGGGCCAAACTATAAATGTCATATCAAAAGTCAACCCTTTGAGGTTGCTCATGACGAAGCCATCTTCACTAAATGGCCGACTGGCAAAATGGGCCATACTGCTATCCCAATATGAGGTGCGCTTTTTACCACAAAAAGCCGTGAAGTGACAAGCGGTGGGAGATTTCCTGACTGAGCATCCAGATCCGAGAACAACCAAATTGTACGAAGATCATCCAGACGAAGTCGCTGAAGTTTGTCTGACCCAGACAGCTTTTGAAAGACAGGTGTGGCAACTCTTCTTCGACGGTGCATCAAGAACAGGCTCGAGTGGGCGTATCATAGCAGGAGTGGGGGTAGTACTAGTCTCTCCACAAAACTACGTGATCCCTCGTGCATTCTCATTAACCGAGCCAGGCTCCAACAATGTAGCGGAGTACAATGCCCTCTTGATTGGAATGTTAATCGCCGATGAGATTAGCGTTAAAAATCTCGAAGCATATGGTGACTCTAAACTCATTGTTAACCTAGTTCGCGGGGAGTATGAAGTCGACATGAAGACTTAGTACCCTATTACAACGCAACTATCTCTATGGCCGAGAGGTTCGAAAACTTTTACATCGACCATGTGCCTCGCCAGTAAAATGCGCATGCAGATGCACTGGCATCCTCGCTGCCTCATTGGCCCTTCCGACTGGAGTAATAGAGAAAGTACTTGTCTACAGCCACGACCTGTATTGCCCAAAAATCGCTTCTAAAGATCACCAAAAGCCGATAGGAGACTGTCAAGCCAAAGAAACTTTAGAGACTTCAACGGGTCCAGAACTCAAGGATTGCCGATTCCCGTACATCGACTATGCCTTGTACGGCATCCTTCCTGATGATCCCAAAGAAGCGGCTGCCATTAGAAGGAAAGCCCTCAAATTCTACTATAATGCGATCACGCGAACACTGTATCGCCGATCGCATGACGGGATCCTCCTCCGCTGTTTGTCGTAAAAGGAGGCACAGGAAGTACTCAAAAAGCGCATGCTGGCATGTGTGGAGCTCATCAGCCTGGTCCGAAGCTTGGGGATCGACTCCGGAGACTGGGATATTATTGACCTAAGATGATCTCGAATGCCATCACTTATGCCAAACAATGCCACGCCTGCCAAGTCCATGGTGATTTCATTCATCAAGCACCAGGATATCTCCGCTCCACATCCTCTACCAGGCCATTTGAGATGTGGGGTATGGACGTAGTCGGCCCTATAAGCCTACCATCATCCAAAGGACATCGGTTCATCTTAGCTATAATCGACTATTTCTCTAAATGGGCTGACGCTATTCCTTTGAGGGAGGTGAAGACATCTGATGTGATCAAATTTGTTAAACATCATGTAATCTACCGTTTTAGTGTGCCACGACGAATTGTCCATGACAATGGGCCCCAGTTCATCAGTCAGGCTTTTCAGAGGTTCTACAATAAGTTCAGAATCCAGAGTGTGTCCTTAACGGCATACTACCCAGCCGCTAACGGCCTCGCAGAAGCTTTCAACAAAACTATCAAAAAACTTCTCAAGAAATTCGTCTCGAAAAGCCAACATGACTGGGACAACAGGTTAGGTGAATGCTTATGAGTCTATCGCACAACAGTCTGAACCCTAACGAAAGTTACACCATTCTCTTTGGTATATGGGAGTGAAGCTTTACTCCCGTTAGAAATTTAAATCCCATCTCTACGTGTCGCCTTGACGGCAGAGATGACGAACGAGGAGAAGCATTGATTATGACTCCAAGAGTTAGAAGCTTTAGATTATAAACACCTGCAAGCTCAACAGCAAATCGAGCTCTATCAAGTTTGAATTACTAGAGCCTTCAACAAGAAAGTTAAGGAGCGAACTTTCAAGAAAGGTGACCTTGTCTTAACTGTCAGAAGACCTATGGTAATGACACATAAGACAAAAGGAAAATTTCAGCCCAAATGGGAAGGACCATTTGTAGTAGAGTTGGTCTACTCAAATGGAGCATATCGCCTCATAACCTCAGACGGTGATACGCTCATGATGCCAATCAACGGTAAATTCTTGAAGAAATACTATCCTTGATGACACTCTTCTCCTGATAAGGTTAATACCACACCTCTGATCGAAACTCCAGACCCAAGATCAACGCCAAGGAAAGCTTTCCTCTACTGGATCACATCATGGTCAATCAGCATCAAGCTAATCAAGCGCTGGTTACATCACGATGCATGATGTAAATATTGAAGAGGGAACAAAATACAAAATTTTAGTTTTAGTTTAGTTACTCTTCTACTGACTCCCAACGCCTCCAATGGCTAAGGACAGAGGAAAATGTTGGCTTTCAAATCCAACATAAGTCTTCGACAATTCATCATGCTGAGGGGAATAGCATGGCTAGCCCAACTCAAACGGTAGTTGGTAAAGGCACACCAAATCCGTTGATAGTTGAGGGTTTACTAAAAATCCTAAGGGACTTGGTCCCATCTTCTCCACCAAAATCTCCCACATATTCTCACCTACAGAATGGTAGGGCCCCAAAAATACCTGTGTTCATTTTCCTAATGAAATGAATGAGAATTTGTCAAGTTAACATTAAACCTCTGACATTCCAAATTTCACTTGTTAATTCTCATCAATAGAATGACAAGTTCTCAAGATTGCTCATATCGCAAATCAACCATTGTCAAGTTAACATCTAACCTCTGACATTCCAAACTACACTTGTCAATTCTCATCAATAGAATGACAAGTCCTCAAAATTGCTCATATCGTAAATCAACCACTGTCAAGTTAATATTAAGCCTCTGACATTCCAAACTTCACTTGTCAATTCTCATCAATGGAATGACAAGTCTTCAAAATTGCTCATATCATAAATCAACAACTATCAAGTTAACATTAACCTCTGACATTCTAAACTTCACTTGTCAATTCTCATCAATAGAATGACAAGTTCTCAAAATTGTTCATATCGCAAATCAACTACTGTCAAGTTAACATCACACCTCTGACAAACTACTGTTAAGTTTAACACTACACCTCTAACAGTGATTAAGTTACTGCCAAGTTCAAAATTAAACCTCTGATAGTCACTTTTTCTCAGGCTTTCATATCGAAGCTGAGATGAGCGATGCTAAGTTTAACATCACACCTCTAGCGTCCAGTTCATTGCTAAGTTCAACAATACACCTATGGCAATGACTTTCCCTCGAACTTCCTATCAAAGTTGAGATGACCAATGCCAAGTTTAAAACTACACCTCTAACATTACCTTCACTGTCAATTTTAACATTACACCTATGATAGTGATGTTTTCAGTCTTCTCAAATGAAACTGAAATTCTAGTTAAGTCAAGTTAATATCACACCTCTGACCCACATTCCTGTCAAGTTAATATCACACCTCTGACAGTAATCTTGAATTTTCAAAATGGAATTTTCCTAGCTTTGACTTGTTAAGTTAATTATCGCATTTCTAGTAAGTCAAGAGTCCCTACTTCTATGTATCTGATTTTCAAAAAAAAGGAAATTCAAGATATATAAGAAGACAAGGAAAAGTGTCGCTTTTATTAATATTCAAATATATGAAAGTGATACAAGACACTCTCTTATACAATAAGATTGAGTGTTACAATAAAGGAGTATAAAGAAGTCCCTCTCTCACAGCGAAAGGTTGCACTCACTCCTCAAGACATCTATACTGCTCCAAATACAAGATGTTTGGAAGAGCGCCAAAGAAAGGTTCTTCTCTTCTTCCACTAAACCATGCCGCAATTGACCAGTGTTGAGATGACCGAGTGCTGATTACATCATGATGCATGATGTAAATATTGAAGAAGCTCATCGCTAAATAAGAACAATGGTGTTTCTTGAGGTCGAAATGTAGAAGAACATTCTGATTCCACCCGACCAACTGGCGTGGGCTGTAATTCTTCGTTGATGAACATCTCCACCACCAGAAAGTCATCTAATGAGCATGGGCTTTTCCTTGATGTCACTTCTGGCAGTAGGATTGGTGAAGGAAGGATCCGAGACCTTACAGGTGATGTCCTCTTTCCCGTGACTTGCAAGAGGACCATACCCACCACCATACCTACTGTGACAATGACAAACCCAGGACAATTCTGGTGCGTCATGTCCAACAACGCCTTGATGAATGTCATTAACCGCGCGAATCCTCCTCGCCCACGAATATGAGCTTTGATTCCCCAAGCGCTCGCCAATCAAACAAGCTCGCGGGTCAAAATATTCTCCCAAGAGCCCAGCGAAGACGCAAAAGACTGACTAAAGTTACCAGAATCTGCAAGAAGCAAGAAACCAAAGATTCAAAATTCTATTAAGGCAGGAAGGTAAAGCTGAAGGCTAGACACAATTGAGGCTGCGAACTTCAAATGCGGAGTTGACCAGTGTAGATCTGAACGCAGTCTGGTTTGAGATCCGCGTCCGAGATAAAAGATGCGAGGTAATCCAGACGCAGAGGTCGCCGTACCCGCGTTTAAAACAACAGGGGTTGCCACATCTAAGTCCAGAGATCTCAAAAGAATTAAAATTCTTCGAGTCAAGAACCTCAAACACGGGCTTTAGGTACAAAGCTCGCGTCTCAAGATTCAAGTACAAAGTTTATCACGCTCGCATCAAAGGATTCGTGAGTTAAGAGTTCAAAGTCAATGAGCTCGCACTGAAGGCTAAAAGACGTGACTTCTGAACAAGGGCGCATCAATCAGACTTCAAGAAGAGATCAAGAGATCGAGTTTCTTTAATGGACAGGAAAACAGAAACTTGATGGGACTGAGTATTTCATGGCGACAACTGGTTCCTACCCGGAGAAGAATTCTCTCGAAGTTGAACTTTATGCATCAAGGCGCTGACGGTAAAATCACTTAAGGCGATACTTTTTTATCTTGAAATCACTTAATAGTGATAATCTTTGAAAAAGATTAAAGGAAAGCATGGAAGCTTTGAGTTCTTGCTATTCATTGGAACATATCCCCTTAAAGGAAGGACAAATCAAGACGAAAACCCTTAGAGCGCATGCTCTCAAAGAGAAATAGCCTAGATAATGGGCTGTTAAGGGGATGAGTCCTATTTATAGGCAAGCCATAAAGCTTACACTTAATGGTATAAAAATCAAAGCCATTATCCTTAATTCGTACACGAACATCAAAGTCCAATGAGGAACAGACGCATGGATTGCCACTTCGGGAAATATCAGAAAACACAAGTCCCCAATCGTCAACGCCGACTTGGCATTTAAAGATCTAATAAGATCTTTAAGGTGGGCTGCATGTGACGCTTAGGAGGCTATGTCGGGCGCAGACTCGGAGGTCACGTCCTTTCATAAACCCAAGGGCTGCGTTCCTTCATTCCTATTGAAGAAGTCACAACCGCGTCTCCTGAGGTGGTCCAGAGGCCGCGTTTCTTCAGCAAATTAATAGATGCGTCCCCACTCCGCGTGAGGACTACGTTTCTAAAGCAACATGACCCCTGCATTTACAAGACTTGCATTCAGTCTATGCTTCTACAAATCAGTTTAACAGTACACTGGCACAAGCAGACGACTATTTACCCCTGGTTCAACAGTACGCCAACAACCAGCTCAGAGCATTGAGGAGGTTTGGACTGCGTATCTAGACACTCATCACGATCATCTCTGGTGGCTTCAAAGGATTTTATAGTACACTCAAGAAGACCATACTCCAGACAAGATCAAACTCAGAGTATCTCAAATGATTGTCAACCCAATCATAAGAAGTATGAATTCAACCAGAGTCTAAAGTATTTCAAAATCCGTCCCCGTCAACCGTGGAATATCGAAAACTATGGAGGGGTTCTGTAGGCTGTTTAAAAATCACTGAAGATAAGTCATCAAAAAGCAGAATCCAAACCAGACGCAAGGCTAATCATCGCCACCAGCGCAGTACCAAGACGCGAGGGTTAAAACCCGCGTCTTAACATTACTGCAAGGACCAAGACGCGAGGGTTGAAACCCGCTCTCAGCGTTATTGCAGTACCAAGACGCAGAGTCTAAAGCCCACATCTCACATGAAGCTTGACACAGAATTAGAAGCTCGCGTTTCTCAAGCATCACCTCAATGGCAAAACGCGAGGCCCAAAGCCCGTGTCTCGGTTATAACTGCCTTCATTACTGGGTCAATTACTGCCCACGTAATGAGGGAGTTAACCCCCATTATGGAGTATTTTTAGGGGACACGTTTACCCCTGAAAACTCTATAAATAGCCTAGTTTGCTATTGAAGAGGGGTCCAAAAATTCTTTGTAAAAAAGAACTTCGGTTGTAAGCCATAGAAGCACCAAGACCTCCAGCTGAAAAGAGAGAGAGTTCAACTCTTCAACAACTTGCTGCGTACAAGCTTGTTTTTGTCTATAATCTCTTTGAGATTCTTGGTGGACAGGAGCTGTGTTACTTTGTCCACTATCTAAAGAGAGGATTCCCAAGAAGTCCTGACGTTCACCCGATCAACGAAAAATAAGATTCACTTTCCATCGTCACATCAAGAACCTAGTATTAAACAAAGAGGAAGTTTGAGCTTGAATATTTCTCCTCTCTTGTGAAAGGATTATTGATCCGCTATAATTTTCTTTACAATCAAATGAAGAATTTACTCTTCGATCCCGCAATTTTCCCCACCAAACAACCGCGCTTCTGCGGCGAAGAGGTTGACCCACCTACTGAGTCTTCTGCAGGTGCTTCTGAATGGTAATTTTTTGCCTCTTCTATTTTTAGTTTTCTTTAATTTTTATAATAGTACACTATTTCTAAATAACAACATTAACCTATTGATTGAAATTTAAAAAACGGATAGACTTGCATTTAGGCGCGTGTCTATTTCTTTTAAAATTTCAATTATTACTAAAGAGAGTTGGAGATGAGGTAAGCTGCATTGCATCTAGATTAGGAAACACTTGTGGTGATTTATTTGTTTTGAGTAATTCCTATTTATTTCTTGCACACTTTTGAACTAAATTAACTTAAGGGCAAATCCTTAAATAAGATAAGGTGGGAAAGTCATTACCCTTACTTAGCCCACAAATCATCTTACTTACACTCACAGTCTAACCCTAATTTAAAATTAACTAGATGTTATCCCTAAGATTAATCAGACTCACTAGGAGATTGACTAAAGGAGAAAGTTAAAGGAGAAAGTTGTTAGAAATTAACTCTTGTCAAATCAGTGACTAGGCAGGGGATTGAGAGGCAAAACCTTGAGGGTTGGTGGTTTGGCATAATTAGGCCCGTCTTGATGGATACCTCCCACCGACCTTGCCTCCTACCTGACCGATTAACTTGTGGTTAACATCTGCAATATACCTCCCACAAATAATCTAAAATTAGAAGTAGTCTAGGTCTAAGCTTACCCTAGAATATAATTGATTATTTTTTATTTTCTTTTTGATTGGTGAATTGGTTTGAGTTGATTGTGTTGGCCCAAAGGCCTTCCACCCTAGTTTTGATGATGATTAACTCATGTAGTTATGTTTACTAATATTCTTGTGATTTTAAGTTTCAGATCATTACCCAAGATATTAGTTGGTGATTAGCTTCAACAAAAGTGTTTAGAAGCTTTTCATGGTGATTCCTGGGCCAAAGCTTCAAGATCATACCTTGCCTAGCTCATGGATCACGGTGTTTGTGGATCGAGTCACCTTGAAGATGAAGATCGTCAAGAAGACTTAGGTATCCATAATTTAGATAGTGTGTTTTAGATCCATTTGTAAAGCTTAGTATAGTTGATATGCTCAAGTGCACAAACACACACGTTTTCATATTTTGAATTTAGTTTTCATGAATAGATTGATCAAACAAGTTTACTTTATTTTTATGTATATTAAATGTGCTCTATATACATACATGCTTACATGACTTATACAAACTTATTTTGACTATCCTATTCATGTATAGAAAAATCCAAGTTTGATAAAAATACATGTTTTGGTTTTTGGTAAAAATGATAAGACACAAAAATAGTTCACATTGATTGATATTTGAGCTAAACTTTTTATCACATGTTTATATATCAATGCAAAATGATAAAACTATTTTTGGGTATTTTTACAAGGCTTAAAAGATTTTTAGAAATATTTTTAAACTGATTTTCTGACCCAGTTTCTGTTCCAGGCTTCAATTAGTCGACTAAGTCACCTGACCTAGTCGACTTGGCTGAAGTCGGTCGACCGGGCCGGTCGACCGACGTGCACAAATCTGTGCACGTTTGGAGACACTGGGACGGTCGACCGGGACGGTCGACCGGTCTGAGAGCAGAGCTCTCTGTTTGTTTGGGTCGACCGGGCCGGTCGACCGTGGTTGCCCAAACGGTCACAATTCTGACCATTGGCGGTCGACCGGACCGGTCGACCGCTGCCTGTTAGAGCTGCCAGCTCAGCTCTAACGGCTAGTTTTGTATTGGGGCTATATATACCCCATCTCTTCATAGTTTTTGGAGAAGATTTTCAAGGAGAAAAATTTCTGGTTTCTAAAGTGTTTAAAACAAGTTTTCAAAAGTGTTTTGGGGCTTTAATCTTTCAATCTTTATTGTTTTAGGTTTTTGAAAAAATCAAAGAAAAGAGAATTTTAGGAGATTTGTCTTGGTTTTCATTCTATATCTTTTGCAAGAATTTTCCCAAGTGTTTTTCTTTGTTGCTTATTTTTCAAACACCTAGTTTTCCACACTTGAGCTATCTTCTATCCTAATCTATTAGGATCATTTGTTTTGTGGAAAAAGAGAGAAAAAGAGAAGTGTTTGAGGTTAAGCCTCTAAGTTGTAAACCCTCCTTGCTTTTGTTGTATCCCTCTTTGGTAGAGGTTGATCGGAGTGGTATTGTGTTTGGATCCCTCTTCGGTAGAGGTGATTGTGTTTGTATTGGCTACGGGCCTTATCCCTCTTCGGTAGAGGTGGATTGTGGTTGTATAGCCTCGGTGGCTTTGTAAGGATTGAGAGAGGAGTTCGGTACTCCTATAGTGGATTGGAAATCCTACACGGTGGTGTAGGCGGGGATGTAGAGCTAGGGGCTCGAACCTCGAAACATATCCGTGTGTTTGCGTTTGATCCAATATCTCTCAACTCACTCTCTCATTTATTTGTGCAAAGCATCATTCATAACATCATATCATATTTTCTTGTGTTGAGTATAATTCATATCATACATATCTATTTGCTTGTGTTGCCTTGCATATACTCATATTGTTATTCATCCTTATTTGCTTGGCTTGCTTGTGTGTGTGCCTAACTTATACTTAACCAATAAGAGCTTCACATAGCACCTCAACCCATTCAAGGGAATCAAGAGGAGTTAGTCCAGAGCCCTTCACGGGGAATTCGGCTACACTTGTTGTGTTGTATTAAGTTTGTGCAAGATTTGCATTAGCTTCCGCATTTAGCACACTTAGTTTTACATTTAGTTTTAGATTAGCACTAACACCTATTCACCCCCCCTCTAGGTGTTTTTTCAATTGGTATCAGAGCTAGTGCTCCTGATACTTAGGCTTAACATCCTAGGAGTGAGATCCATTTGCTTGCTAATCTATTGTTTGCATTTGCTTGTTTTGCACACACATAGTTTACCATGGCTTTCATGACCCCACCTATGTTTGACCCTTCCAACTTTCATGTTTGGAAGATTAGGATGACCGTTTATTGACAAACCCTAGGTCATAAAGTTTACCTTGCCATTACCAAGGAATCCTTCCTTAGTGATAGCAATCATATAGGGGCCAATGCACAAGCCCTAGAGGCCATTAGAAGCACATTACCTAAAAATTATCTTTTACGTGTTTCTAACATTGATTCCGCCTTTGCAGTGTGGAATTTGTTGACAACAACCACCACCTCCGAGCTTCAAGTACAAATCCAAGATGAGGAGTCTAGTGGAGAATCCGACTCACATTGCTTGATGGTCCAAGGGAATGACTCCCTTGAGGTACAATCGGAAACTCACTTAGATAGTGATGATTGTTCTAGTTCTTCATGTGATAATTATGATGCCCATGCTTTGAATGAAGAACTTTCAATTGTTTGTGAAAAATTAATAGAAAAATATAAGATTTTGAAAAAGAAGAGTCTAAGAATTGAAAAAGAAAATAATATTTGCATTCTAGACTTGACAATGTTTTGCAAGAGAAGGTTGAGATCTCTAATGAAAGGGATGCATTGAGATCTCAATTATAACTTGCATTGAAAGAAAATAAATTTTTAAAATCTAAAAATGATTATGAAACACTTTTGAAGAAAATGAGAACTTGTCTTCGAAAGTTGATTTTGTTTTAAAAGAAAATGTTACCTTGAAAAATAAAATAATTTCTATTTCAAATGATTTGAATGTTTGTTTAGATAAAAATATTGTTTTGCAAAATAAGATTGATGCACATGTTTGCCATGCTAGGGTAGTATCACACACTTCACCTATTGCATGTCACACTTCTTCTTCTAAGATTAATGATGATATTTGTTTGCTTAAGAAGAAGGTTGATTGTTTGGGCTCCACTATGAGCCAATGTGCCAAGAACCACTCACGGTTGGAATCCTTGGTTCGAAAGAAACAAGTTCCATCTTTTATGCATGCACACCCTCCACGGCATACACATGCTCCACACGGACACCATCAACACATGTATGCTCATGTGTACACATGTACACATTGTGGCCGAAAAGGCCATCTTGCTAAATTTTGCTATGATCGTTTACATGTTGAGAATTTAGCAAAGAAGTTTGTTTGGGTTAGAGAAGGGACTAACCCCCATGGACCCAATGAGATATGGGTACCAAAGACCACCCCTCCTATTATTTTTGATGTAGGTGTGGCTCTCACATGACATGAGAGTGATGACACCTTGGAGTGGATGCGTTCCGTACTTAAAGGAGATTAATTGGATGCATCACTTTCAAGGAAAGATTTGGTGGAGAGGACCACCACGTTTTGGAGACAAGGAGAGTTGCTTCTTCGGTTTTGGTAACAATCCTTTACTCCCATTTATTATTTACATGCTTTCATAATTAAAATTTTTAGCATGTTTTGATGTTTTATAGCATGTTTCATTGTCTATGAATTAGTATGTAAATGCCATGATTATTAGATCCTTGACATACATATATAGTATTTGAGACACACATGCTTGTATGAACCCATTCTTAGTGTTCTCACGTTTGTTTAAGCTATAATGTACATCATGAATCTAATACATGTGAATTTACATAGTAATCATGTCTTAGTTTTATCATGATGATTTTTATATTTTTTTTATGCTTCATGTGTTGATTACATGTTTAGATGTTAGTTTCATTAAGACTAGAATTTATACTTGTGCATATAGTGGGCCACAAATAAATCTATATATGTTTGGGCTTGATTGCTTATTTGAACCCATTAGATGTGCTAGTATAATCTAGTTTTGATGATTCATGCACTTTAAACTTGTATTCCTATTTTTGGATTTGTTTTATGATTGTGTGTTTCACTTCATGTATATGTTTGTATTGCCAAACTTTAAGATATACATGTATACCCCTAAAGTCATTTGCCTTTCAAGCAAATTTATATATATGGACTCAATTGTGTTTAGGGATATGTATGTATACTTATTATGTTGACAATTCATACATATACCTTGAAATGAATATTTAGTTTTTCTTGATTTCGTGTTTATTTGTTTAACTTCATGTATATGTCCATTTTATCCAAATTATTGTTATACATATACATCCTTTTGAGCCACGTGCCTTCATGCATATATCTTTGTGGACTCGTTGTGTTTGGATATGTATGTATACCTTAATTTGTGTAGGACATACATATACCTTGAAGATTAAATAAGTTTTATTGATTTACATGTTTTCTTGTTTCAAGGAATTTTGAGCTTAATTGGACATTCATAATGCCATGTCACACATTACTTGTACACTCACCATTTTTAAAATATTTCTCATGAGTATGTTTTCATGAGCATGTATGGACTTTATTGAATATTGAGTGTTTTAAGTGCTATGTGATTTACATGTGTTTTATGAAAATTATTTTTAGTTTATTCCTTGCTTGAAAGATTTCGTACTAGTTAACAAGATTTCCCATTTAACTAGTTCGTATTCTTCTTTTGGTAGAGTTTTTCAAACCAAGCTTATTTTTCAAATCCATTTTTGAAAACCCCTACCCTTTAAGGGCGGTTGGAAGGGAGATCATGTTCATGTATGCTTTACTATGAAAATCATTTTAAACTTGATCATGATTGGGAGGATTAGATTATATGAGTTATACCATGCTTTTATTGTTATGTCAATTGGTATCATTGAACTCTTTCAATTGGTATCATTTTGATCTTTTTGTATACTCATATGTTTATTGTGTATGTATTTTTTCAATTGGTATCATCTATTGGTGATTGGTACTCATTCTATTTCATACACATATACTTGTTTTATTTGTGCTTAAGATATAAATTTTTCACAAAATCTTGTGTATGCTAGTGCTTGAGCTTCTCTTATTTCAAGCCTATGCATGTGTTTTGTTGGTATTTTATAAAGGGGGAGAAAATTTGATTTTGTTTTTCAATTGGTATTTGTTTCCCACTCCCTTACTTTATGATTGAAAATTTCATATTGGTATCATATGTTTAATATGAAAATTATTTACAATTGGTATCAAAATTTTGTTTAAACATTCAAAATTTATTATGTTTAATATCAATTGGTATCAATATTTTTCTTGTTTGTTTCCTTTCAATTGGTACCTTAATTGATTGTCACCCCTTATTGACCTTGTTTTTGTCAAAAGGGGGGAGAATATTGTTTTATTGTTTTGATTGACATAAAGGGGGAGAAAGATTTTTACCCCTCATTTTATTGTTTTTGATTGTTTACCCCTTTGTTGATGATTGACAAAAAGGGGGAGAATTATTTGAGAGTTTAACATGCATATATAAAACTCAAATTATTCTATGCATGATTGGTACATGTTTTTTATATATGCATACTTTTATTTTTACATATATTAAGTTTTATTGGTATCTAGAGCATCTAGTGTTTTGTTAATGCTTTATTAATTTAATTGGTAACTAGAGCTTCTAGAACATGTGTTTTATGCATATTGATGCATACATGTTTATATACATTCATTGCATATATTTTATTTATTTGTTTATGCATGAGTTAAGGGGGAGCTTCTTTGAAGCTTAACTTTAATCCATGCATATATAACTCCATGAGTTTTGTCATCATCAAAAAGGGGGAGATTGTTGGCCCTAAGGCCTTCCACCCTAGTTTTGATGATGATTAACTCATGTAGTTATGTTTACTAATATTCTTGTGATTTTAAGTTTCAGATCATTATCCAAGATATTAGTTGGTGATTAGCTTCAACAAAGGTGTTTAGAAGCTTTTCATGATGATTCCAGGGCCAAAGCTTCAAGATCATACCTTGCCTAGCTCATGGATCACGGTGTTTGTGGATCGAGTCACCTTGAAGATGAAGATCGTCAAGAAGACTTAGGTATCCATAGTTTAGATAGTGTGTTTTAGATTCATTTGTAAAGCTTAGTATAGTTGATATGCTCAAGTGCACAAACACACACGTTTTCATGTTTTGAATTTGGTTTTCATGAATAGATTGATCAAAACAAGTTTACTTTATTTTTATGTATATTAGATGTGCTCTATATACATACATGCTTACATGACTTATACAAACTTATTTTGACTATCCTATTCATGTATAGAAAAATCCAAGTTTGATAAAAATACATGTTTTGGTTTTTGGTAAAAATGATAAGACACAAAAATAGTTCACATTGATTGATATTTGAGCTAAACTTCTTATCACATGTTTATATATCAATGCAAAATGATAAAACTATTTTTGGTATTTTTATAAGGCTTAAAAGATTTTTAGAAATATTTTTAAACTGATTTTCTGACCCAGTTTCTGTTCCAGGCTTCAATCAGTCGACTAAGTCACCTGACCTAGTCGACTTGGCTGAAGTCGGTCGACCGGGCCGGTCGACCGACGTGCACAAATCTGTGCACGTTTGGAGACACTGGGACGGTCGACCGGGACGGTCGACCGGTCTGAGAGCAGAGCTCTCTGTTTGTTTGGGTCGACCGGGCCGGTCGACCGTGGTTGCCCAACGGTCACAATTCTGACCGTTGGCGGTCGACCGGACCGGTCGACCGCTGCCTGTTAGAGCTGCCAGCTCAGCTCTAACGGCTAGTTTTATATTGGGGCTATATATACCCCATCTCTTCATAGTTTTTGGAGAAGATTTTTAAGGAGAAAAATTTCTGGTTTCTAAAGTGTTTAAAACAAGTTTTCAAAAGTGTTTTGGGCTTTAATCTTTCAATCTTTATTGTTTTAGGTTTTTGGAAAAATCAAAGAAAAGAGGATTTTGGAGATTTGTCTTGGTTTTCATTCTATATCTTTTGCAAGAATTTTCCCAAGTGTTTTTCTTTGTTGCTTGTTTTCCAAACACCTAGTTTTCCACACTTGAGCTATCTTCTATCCTAATCTATTAGGATCATTTGTTTTGTAGAAAAAGAGAGAAAAAGAGAAGTGTTTGAGGTTAAGCCTCTAAGTTGTAAACCCTCCTTGCTTTTGTTGTATCCCTCTTTGGTAGAGGTTGATCGGAGTGGTATTGTGTTTGGATCCCTCTTCGGTAGAGGTGATTGTGTTTGTATTGGCTACGGGCCTTATCCCTCTTCGGTAGAGGTGGATTGTGGTTGTATAGCCTCGGTGGCTTTGTAAGGATTGAGAGAGGAGTTCGGTACTCCTATAGTGGATTGAAAATCCTACACGGTGGTGTAGGCGGGGATGTAGAGCTAGGGGCTCGATCCTCGAAACATATCCATGTGTTTGCGTTTGATCCAATATCTCTCAACTCACTCTCTCATTTATTTGTGCAAAGCATCATTCATAACATCATATCATATTTGCTTGTGTTGAGCATAATTCATATCATACATATCTATTTGCTTGTGTTGCCTTGCATATACTCATATTGCTATTCATCCTTATTTGCTTGGCTTGCTTGTGTGTGTGCCTAACTTATACTTAACCAACAAGAGCTTCACATAGCACCTCAACCCATTCAAGGGGAATAAAGAGGAGTTAGTCCAGAGCCCTTCACGGGGAATTCGGCTACACTTGTTGTGTCGTATTAAGTTTGTGTAAGATTTGCATTAGCTTCCGCATTTAGCACACTTAGTTTTGCATTTAGTTTTAGATTAGCACTAACACCTATTCACCCCCCCTCTAGGTGTTTTTTCAGATTGTGCATGCAAGTGTAATCGAGAGATCCAATTTCATTTAAATTAATTAGGACTAAATCATCACCTCAACCTAACCAAATCATGACATAACCGATATCGCTAGAGGATAGGTTCTATCCTATTAGACATCACTTCCGTCTTGCATTCAGCTTCCCGAAGATGAAAGCAAAGCTTTGAGATAAAATCACAATTCATTAACACTCTCCCTAAATACCATAATCTAAAGTCCGAGGATGCATACTTCTTCATAAGAAAATTTTAAAAGGTATCCCTCATGATGAGGATACCATAATTAAGAGATGATGTAATAAGCTTACATTTTGTATCTTTTGCCCTCAAGGACCTAACTAAGAAATGACTAAACAGTTTAGCAGAAAATTCTATCACATCATGGGACACTTTCGTCAAAGCCTTCTTAAAAAAGTTCTACCCTATCCATAAGATCGCTCTTATGAGGAAAACATAATGCAGTACAAGTAAGAACCTCACAAATCATTTTGAAAATATTTTGAGCGTTGGAAAGACCTTCTTGTCCAATTCCCTCATCGTGGCATAGACAAGTGGCAGCTATACCAAATCATCTATGATGGTCTAGATTATCAATATAAGATTCTCCTAAAAATCATGAGTCAAGGAAGATTCTTGAAAGCAGATGAATACGGAGGGTGAAAAATATATGAAGACCTAGCGGAAAAAATCCTCCAATGGGAACCTACCCCCGAAGAGTCGAGGAATTCCAAATTAATATGTTTCAAAAGAGGTCTCCACTTGATAGATGACTTCATAGCAACTGAGGTTAAATTATCTAACGTTATGCCAAGGCTAGAAGCCATGATCTTAGGAATCCTATTTCTGTGAACCATGTCAGCCCAATACCACCTGCGGGCTGCACTTAACTGTGAAGTTATGAACCATTTGTTCGAAGAGTGTCCCATGTTTATGATTCATCAAATGTTGCCTGAACATATGAATGCAGCGTGAATTCTCAAGGCCCACCAACAATTCATATTCACAGATGTACAATCTCAGTTGGAGAAATCTCCCAAATTTCTCATGGACCCAAAACACAATGATTATCCTAAGCCCAATTTCTCCAAAAATTTCCAAGCACCTCATTGTCAACCCAATTTTCCTAATCAAGCTCCACAACCATCCTTCCAAAATCCCACTGCTGATAAGATTGATTTTGAGAAATTTTTGACATCTTTCATGCAGAATACAGGACAAGCTATATCTAAATTAGAAAGTCAAATGAGTCAGTTAACCAATTCCAAAAGTGAAAGGCCCAAAGGGCCTTTGCCTAGTCAATTGGTAACAAACCCTAAAAACTCTAGTCAAGCTCATATGGCTCAAGAGGATACAATGAACCAACGTAATGTGGTTCATACGTTGCGATTGGGGAAACAGGTCAATAATCAAGTATCAATGCCACCGAACACAACTCAAACATCTACTCCTTCTAGTTTCACTCCATCCACTTCTGATGATAAGTCAGCTGAACAAGTGCATAAGTTACCCCATTTCCGAATAGGCTTCAAAGTAATAATAATGCACAAATAAAAAAAATACTTGAGATCTTCAATCAAGTGAAGATTAACGTACCTCTTCTTGATGCAATCCAACAAGTCCCTAATTATGCCAAATTCCTTAAGAATATGTGCACCAAAAAGAGAAAGACCAATATGCTTAAGAAGATATTTTTAGCCACCAAAGTTAGTGAGCTATTGTCCAACCAAATCCTGATCAAGTACAAGGATATCGGTTGTCCCACCATCTCTTGCACAATGGTCAGACAGAAATTAATCAAGCACTTCTTGATTTGGGAGCAAGTATCAACTTACTCCCTTTCTCAGTATACTAACAACTTGGGTTGGTAAACTTAACCTGACTTAAGTCACAATCCAGTTAGCTGACCGTCAGTCAAAGTCTCAAAAGAAAAAATAAACGATGTCCTTATCCTCATAGGGGAATTCATCACCCAGTAGACTTTATTATCCTAGATACTCAACCAGTCTCTAATCCTAAGTCTCAAACTCCTGTCATCTTAGGATGCCTATTCCTAGCAACTGCAAATGTAATTATAAATTATAGAAACAGATCCATGAGATTGATTTTTGGAGGCATGACTAAGGTAGTCATTATTTTCAACCTAGAAAAACAACCCTATAATATGGACGATCCACCTTTTGAGGTAAACCTTATTAAGGATTTGACAAGTGAGCATAGTGAGGAGATAAAATTAGAAGCTGAGTGTGACTCTGAGCTAGAATCCTAGGATTTCAAACTTGATGAGGAAGTCAATTCTACTATTGAGTGGGCACTGAGCCCAAGTTCATTAGATCCGGGGCCAACAAGCTTGACTCCTCTGTCTATCAAGTCTTCTTCTTCTCTATAGCTAAAAGCCTTACCCAAATATCTCAAGTACGCCTACCTAAGTAAACAAGAGAATCTGCCAGTCATTGCTGCATCTGATTTGACTGGTGGGCAAGAAGAGGACCTTATTACAATTATTAGAAAACATAGGAAGACATTGATTGGATGATGACCGACATAAGGGATTGAGTCCAACTCTAGTTCAACGCCGAATCCATCTAAATGAAGAGACAAACCAAAGAGGGACCAGTAGCGTAGGTTAAACCCTATTATGCAAGAGGCTGTTCGAGCTGAAATAGTAAAACTTTTAGATAATGAGATAATTTATCCCATTTCTGATAGTCAATGGGTCAGTACAGTTCATGCGGTTCCTAAGAAATCCGATTTTATAGTGGTAAAGAATAAAAACCAAGAGTTGGTATAAACGCGACTCCCTACAAGGGTTCGAGTTTGCATTGACTATCAGAAATTAAATGCTGCCACTCGCAAAGACCATTTTTTCTCTTCCATTTATCGATCAAATGCTTGAACGACTAGCTGGCCACGAGTATTACTTTTTCTTAGACGGTTACTCGGGACATAATCAAATTTCTTTAACTCAAGAGGATCAAGAGAAAACAACATTTACTTGTTCATTTAGGACTTTCGTTTATCGCTGAATGCCTTAAGTCTATGCAATGCCCCCCGCGACATTCCAGTGTTGTATGTTAAGCCTATTCTCTGACATGATAAAAAAAAGTTTTAGAGATCTTTATGGATGATTTCTCCATTTATGGAGACTCATTTGACCAATATCTTCACAATCTAGAACTCATTCTCAAAACGATGCACGAAAAAGAATTTGACCTTAAATTGGAAAAAGTGCCACTTCATGGAACAATATGGGATTGTTCTACATCATGAAATTTCTAGAAAAGGGATTGAAGTGGACAAGGTGAAGATAGAGGTCATAACCAAGCTTCCCGCACCAAAAGTGTAAAAGAGATCCGTTCCTTTTTTTAACACGCTGGTTTCTATCGTAGGTTCATTAAAGATTTTAGCAAAATTGCTAGACTCTTACCAACTTTTTAGCTAAGTATGTGCCCTTCATTTTGGTGATGAATGTCTTAACGCTTGGGAGAAGCTCAAAAGGAAACTTATCTATGCGCCCATAATTTCTGCCTCGGATTGGTCCAAACCATTTGAGATCATGTACAACGCTTTCGATTTTGCCATAGGCGCTGTCTTAAGACAACACATAGATAACAAGCAACATGTAATCTACTATTCAAGTAGGACTCTTAATGATACCCAATTGAACTACACTACAACTGAGAAGGATTCTTGGTAGTAGTGTTCGCATTGAAAAAATATTTGTCCGTACCTACTTGTGACCAAAGCCACCATATTCACCGACCATTCCGCACTTCGATACCTAATGCTTAAAAAGGACGCGAAATCCTGACTCATTTGTTGGATCCTCCTACTTAAAGAGTTTGATCTCAAAATTCGAAATAAAAAGGGTATTGAAAATGTCATCGTCGATTTCCTCTCTCGTGTGCCAAACGCCCCTTCTAACTAGTTGCCAATCAATGATAACTTCCCCGATAAATAACTCTTAGCTACTTTTAGAGAACCATAGTTTGCTGACATAGTCAACTACTTAGTCACAAACCAACCCCATCTCACTGGTCAAAACAAGATGTATATTGTTCTTGTCTCAAGTCCGATATTTCATTTGGAAGAAACCTTATCTCTTTAAATATTGTTCCGACCAAATCATTAGGATATGTATTCTTGATAAAAAAGTAAAGAGTGTTCTAGCTTTTTGTCACGAGCTTGCATGCGGTGGATACTTTGGTCCCAGTAAAATTGTCGAAAAAGTACAATAGAGTGGATGCATTCAACTTTTGCAAGACATGCGCAAGATGTTAAATGATAGGTAGGATTTTGAAATGTAATATGATGCTCCTCAACCCAATTCTTTAAATAGAACTCTTTGATATATGAGGCATCAAGTTTATGAGACCCTTTCCTAATTCATTTGGGTAGCAATACATCTTGGTGGCTGTGGATTACGTATCCAATGAGTTGAAGTCATCCCTTGCAAGACAAATGATAACAAAGTTGTTATCAGGTTCTTGAAAGAAAATATCTTTCCACGCTTTGGAACCCCTCGTGCAGTAATTAGTGATAGTGGCTCACATTTTTGCAATAAAACTTTTAAAACTCTTATGCAAAAATATGCCATAACACATAAGTTATCCACGCCTTACCATCCTCAAACTAATGGGGCCATAAAGTCTCAATTAGACAAATTAAGCTTATCTTGAAGAAAACTGTAAATCAAAACCGAAATAACTGGTCTAACAATTTGGTAGATGCCATATGGGTATACAGGACCGTCTTTAAAAAGATTTTAGGTATATCTCCTTATAGGTTAGTCTTTGAAAAGTCTTGTCACCTTTCTATTGAATAGAGCAGAGTCTTATGGGCTGCTAAGCAACTAAATTTTGAATTAGATAAGGCTGATACGCTTCGAAAATTACAAATTTCTGAACTTAAGGAGTTGAGGAACGATGTTTATGAAAATGCGAAGATTACGAACAATAGGATTAAGATTTTTCATAATAAATTTATTATGAGAAAAACTTTTGTCCTCGGACAAAAAGTATTACTCTATAATTTTAAGCTTCATCTTTTCCAGGAAAGTTGAAATCACGATGGATAGGGCCATTTATTATAAGGATTGTGTTTCTATATGGAGCAGTAGAGATATGCGACACTAAGAATGATAATATATTCAAGATAAATGGTCAACGTTTAAAATCGTTCTTGGAATCAGTACCGTAAGTAGACACAGCTATGGGTCTCTTTTACCCAATGTAGCGGTAACATAACTTCACCTCTTTCTACACTTTATTCCATGTATACATGCATTTATTCATACATTGGGGGCAATTCATGAGATAGATGTGGGGGAGGGTCTAACATGTAACATCTAACAGATAACATAATTAATATGATAAAAAATTAATTTACTAACATATTAACATAGGTAGATACTAATAAAATTTTTTTTCTTTTCTAAAAAGTTCTTAAAAAATAAATAATATTTTGATTTATTTTTATAAGTAATTAAGTTAATTTTAAGGAATAGAAAAATCATAATTAGGATTTTTTAATACTACTCGATCAAAATAAGATTATTTGTTTGATTTTTAGGTTTTGGAGAAAAAATTGGAAAAGAAATTTAGTCTTGATTTTTACCTTGATGAAATATGCATATTTTATACACTTACGTACTTAGGATTCAAATAAAGACTCTTGTGTCTTAATATATATATATATATATATATATATATATATATATATATATATATATAAACAAACCTAATTATTGATTAGTTAGGTAATTTGGCCTAAGAAAGCCTTGATATTTACGTGAAAGATAATTAGGTAAGTTTGAAGGAAAAATATATAAATATAAATATAATATATGTATTAACACATCTAATCATCAATTAATTAGGTATAAGGGCCTCAAAAAGCCTCGATAGTTATACGGAAAAAAATTAGATAAGTTATACATATTAAAAAAGAGATGTGCTTAAAGGGCAACGAAGTGCTAAATACTTCGATCTAATATATATATATAATATATATATATACACATATATATATATATACATATATATATATATACATATATATATATATATCTCAAAGTATAAGGCATAAAAGTTTAAGTTGAAGAATCTTAAGTAAAAAAAAATCACGGTTACAAAGATGCATATGACTTAAGGTAAAATAATAGATTAAGTGAGAAATTCAATTTTAATCTTAAACAAAATTGATCATAAATATTTGCATAGAGACTAAGTATAAGAATGAATAATTAGGTGATCCTAAAGCTTCTAGATTACTTGATTTTTGCAAAAATCTCTCAAATATTTTTCTCTTTCAAAATGAATTTCGAAAATACTAATATTTTGTTTTTCTTTCTTTATAGATTTTGTGGGTGTAATTCACTGAAAACCCTTACGAGACAACACTCGTCCTCTAAGGGTAACCTAGATGTTTAACGGATTGTTGCACATGCTAAGTGCAACCGTATTTCCTACGAAAGTGAGTTAGTTTAGATTAGATTAGTTCGTTTTCTTCTTCTTGTTTTACTTGAGGTCGAGTAAAAGATAAGTGTGGGGTGTGATTATTCATCAAATGTGATTGAGCTTGAACTGCAATAGAAAATACAGAATTTCAGAACTTAAGAATAAAGAGTGCAAGGTGCTCAATCTACCGTTATGGCAAGTGGCTATGTGAGTTGTGATCCACAAGGAGGGATTAGCGATGGAAGCTTTTTAGTGAGTTCTCTTTTATGCTACAAAGAATGGTTAAAGATCTTCTTTTAGTTCTTGAAAAAAAAAAGAAAAGAGTTATAGTTAAGTTAAGAAGAAAGTCGTAAATTGAGAAGGTGGAGAAAATGGAAAATGAATTTATACAAAGAAATTAAAAAGAGTGATAAAAGAGTTGGGAGATTGTGATGTTGGTGATCTAAACTGAAAGTTAAAAGAAAAGAAAGAAAGTTAAACCTAAAATAAATACTTACCCTTTTCTGATTGATTATTTACTTGGAATCCTTGTATGTTTTACCTTACTTCAGAGACGATCAACACATAACCCATAAGATCGAGCTCAATCCCTATTCACATTACATCATCAAGACGATCAAGAATGAAATGATATGGAATCTTAAGGAGGAGAACATCATCATGAAATATCGGTGGCACTCACACAACATGGTTATACTGATGCTTTTAGATTCACATGATTTCATCAAACCAAAAGAGAAAAAGTAGAAAGAAGGAAGAAGAACATATAAATAAAGAAGAGCATAAAAATGTTACCTTTGATTGCTTGTAGAAACGATGAAAGAAAGGAGGAGGTTACATCGGTGTCACTCTCATCATAAGCCTCTCTCTTACTTAAATGAATCTCAATCTAACCTATGCTTACAAAAAAATAAAAATTACATAAAATGAAAATAAAACCTACACTAAAAAGAATAAAAAACTGGCCTAAGAACCTATCTTTGCTTGATCGTCCTTTGCCTTTGAGATTGCAGGTATTTATAGGAGAAATGCAGAGGTTAGAGGAGTACGAAGATAGGGGAAGCTGGTTTTTTCTGAATTTGAATCCTTCCCTTATCTCTAAACTTGATTTGATGTGAATATTCAGTTCTAATCTGTAACTTTCTGACGTATTGATTGTTAAATATAACTTATCAAACGATACAATTAGACATTATGTTCAACTTAAATGTTGTATCCCTTTATGTCTTCTTTCTGGATCATCTTGAATCATTAGATTTGAATTTCAATAGCAAAAGTTATGATTCAAATATTAAAATATATTCAGTCAGAATTCGAGTCAAAATTGCTTCATCTCATCCGTTGATCTTCTCTCTATCCATTCATCCCTTTGGATTTTGAATTTAGACTCTGTATTTGACGTTATCCTCGGTTGATCTTTAGCTTTAATCACTTGATTCACCAAACTCTGAATTTAACCAATTGGATTTAGGATCATCCTCCTCTAACCAAATAGATCTTGTTAAATCTGAATTTAGCTGATATTTATTTGATTTTATCCTCTTTTTTCCCTTGATTATCTTCTACAAAATAAATATTTAAAATAAGAAATTTAGCAGATTTATTAAATGATAAATGTGAAATATAATAAAGAATAATACAATAAATGTGTGCAATCACACCCCGATACCTATCTTTTGCTCGTTCTCGAGTAAATATCAAAATCTAAACCTAAGAAATTATTAGACTACTTTCGCAAGTCACATGATTGCACTGAGAATATGCAATAAGCCGTTAAACCTCTAGGTTACCCCTAAAGGACGAGTTTTGTCTCATGAATGTTTACAGTAGATTGTACCCACAAAATCCATAAAGAAAATAAGTAAAGTGTTAATATTTTCGAAAAGTATTTTGAAAAAGAGACAATATTTGAAGTATTATTATTAGAGTTTAAGTCATCTATAAGTTATAGGAAAATCAAACTTTTCATTCCTAAACTTTAGTCTCTATTCAAAAACCTGTTATCAATCAATATAAGGAGTCAAATTGTATTTCTCATCTAGTCTATTAATTTACCCTAAGTCATATGCACCTTCATGACCTTGAAATTTTGATTAAGAATTCTTTAACTCAAACTCTTATGTTTTATTTATTTATTTATTTTTTATTTTGATGGTATTATTCCTTAATTTTATTAGGCTTTCTAATCTGCCCATGTAATGAGCCTTTGATCGGTGACTCCCAAACCGAATGGTCTTAGGGCACCGGGTGAGAAAACACCCTAGGGACTTAAGAACTCGAGCAAATAAGGTCACAAAACTAAGGATTTTATTATATAAACCACTTTTAGGCGTGAATACTTTATGCTTTATGAGGCACAAGTACCCAACTTAATCAGAGAATTTTTATATATATATATTTTTCTTTTTCCTTTTTTATAAGGCATAAGAATTTTTGTTTTTATACCCTAAGTGTGTAAGTGTATAAAGCATGCATATATCATCAAGGTAAAATTAAGACTAAATTACTTTTTCAAATTTTCTTCCTAGCCTTGAAAATCAAACAAATAATCTTATTTTGACTAAGTATAAAAAATCTTAATTATGATTCTCATATTCCTTAAAATTGACTTAATTTCTTATAAAGAATATGTCAAAATATTGTTTCTATTTTCAAAAGTTTTTTAAAAGTAAAGAAAATATTAATAATTTTTTTAATAATAAATAGAAACCTAAGTTATGTTAGAACTCTCCCCCACACCTTTCTCATGTATTGTCCTCAATGTATGAATTAATGCATAGATGCATTAAAAAGAAGAAAGGGACAAAAAATATTACCTTAAGGTGGTGGTTCCGGTGGTGGTCTGATTGGGTCAAGCGTTGCTACCCAATCAAGATAATATGGTGGTTCACGAAACACACCTTTATTGACCTCTTTTCTATTTACATATTTACAGTCTCTAATATGAATAGGATCATAAAAGATCCCATCATGAAACTTACTTCCTTTACATGATCAGTCTTGAAAAATCATCACAAAGTCATCATGGTCTATACTATATCCAACAAAAGAATGTGACTTGGTGGAATGGTTGACTTTGGCTCAAGAATGATAAGTTCAGGAACCAATACTAACTCAGAAAAATCAACTTTGGTTCGAGAGTTAGTTTTGGTTCAAGAGTTGAGTCCAAATCCAAGAATTGAAATTCACATTCTTTTCCCGTCAATGGAATGTGACATCCAAAATTGGTGATTCCATTTCTAGATCTATTGGTGCGGGAATAAATGTTGGCTCAGAAAATTGGTCCAAATTGTGTAAGAACACCGGAGTCAACATAGATTCGAAGATGGAAACTGAATCACAAAGTTGGAAATGGGGTTCACATTCATAATTAAGTTCAATCTCATTAAAATGGAAACTTGTCAATTCGTCTATGGGTTGATATTGGTCAAGTTCAAGGTTTTGTGGTGAGATTGAATCTTAGTCAAAGTTTTTAAGATACCAGGATTCTTAGTTTTCATCAATATGGCTAGAAGTGTCGAAAATAGTCAAAGATTGGGTAGGGAGAGTTTCATTATTCCTACGTATATTTTCCAATCTGTTAAGTCTTTCTTCTATTATATCGAGTGGATCATTTTAGAATTGAATCATGGATTCTGCACTCTTTTCTAAGTCGACATGTTCTTCTTGAAAAATAGAGTAAGGATTTGTGACTTGAAAATTTATTTTGAGTCTTCTAAAGTTTGAATTCGCTCGTCTAAGGCTTCCTTCCTCTTTTCCCAGTCAATTGATTCTTCTAATGGTTGTTCGGGAGAAGGACTATATGAAGCTGGATGTTGGTAGGGTTGTTGACAATATGACTCAGAGGAGTTGTATCACCATTAACTCTGTGAAGAGTAGTGATGATTATTTCAATTTTGTTCATAGTATTGGGACTGGGGCATGCATTGATTCAGATAAGACTAATCCGACACACTAGGATGGTTAAAGTTATGATATGCAAAGTTGGTAATATCCGAAAAAGAGGTCGGGGTGTAACATGGATTACCATTAAAATTGAAAAAATTATTGTTATAAGCCATATCACACAAGAATTATCAAAATCAAACAAGAAAAACAAACTAAACAAACAAAAAGAAAAAAAATCTGACCTAAGTTGGGGTAAATCTTAGACCTGGATGACTCCTAACTGATTAGACTGTCTACGGGGGGTATATTGCCGAATCTGACCCAAGTTAATCGGCCAAGTAGGGGCAAGATCAGTGGGAGGTATCCGTGCCTAAGCAACAGGCCTAATTATGCCAAACCACCAACCTTCGGGATTTCGCCCCTCAATCCCCAACCTTAGACACCGATTTGACAAGAGTCAAATTCTAATCAATTTCTCCCTTAGGTCAGTCTCCTATATGAGTCCGAGATGTCCTTAGGGCCAACGTCAACTCAGTTTTAGGTAGGCTTTGGTTAGTGAGTGAGGAGATTGTTTGTGGGCTCAGGGAGGGTAATAGCTTTCCCACCTTATCTTGTTCATAGGACAAGCCCTTAAATCAATTTAGTGCAATGTGTACATGAAAAGCAACACTTAAGTAATGTAAACAATTCAAAAGTGTTCCTATACTCATGCTATGCACATGTACCTTTGCTCTAACACTCTTCAACGGTAATGTAAAATGTAAACGAATTAGATACTTACCTAAATGCAAGTCTAAACCATTTTTAGTATTTAACAATATCATTTTACTATTAAGGTTAGAAAGTATGTACAGTGAGACAAATAAGAAATAAATAGCTACCGAAATTTAGCTTTGCAATTCAGCCAACCTGCAGAAACACAAATTAGTAGTTCACTCAGATTGCCATTGGAATGTAGCAAATCTGAGGGTTGTTGAACAGAGTCTAGGGCCACTTATATGTCCACTGCAGCAAAAATTTCTTTGATATTTATCACTGCACACTAAAACAAAATAGAAAGTGAACCAAAAATATAAACTTAAAAATAGAATTACTTACCGTCCCTCCTCGGCGACAATGCCAAAATTTGATTGAGCTTGACCTGCAACAGAAAATATAGAATTTTAGAATTTAAGAATAAAGAGTGCAAGGTGCTCAATTCTACCACTATAACAAGTGGTTATGCAGGTCGTGATCCACAAGGAGGGACTAGCGACGGAAGCTTTTCAGTAAGTTCTTTTTTATGCTACAAAGAATGGTTAAAGATCTTTAGTTCTTGAAAAGAAAAGAAAAAGAGTTACAGTTAAGTTAAAAGAAAGTGGTAGATTGAGAAGGTGGAGAAATATAAAATGGATTTATACAAAGAAATTAAAAGAGTGATAAAATAGTTGGGAGATTGTGGTGTTGGTGATCTAAACTAAAAGTTAAAAGAAAAGAAAGAAAGTTAAACCTAAAATAAATACTTACCCTTTTCTGATTGATTACTTACCTGAAATCCTTGCATGTTTTACCTTGCTTTAGAGCCAATCAACGCATAACCCATAAGATCGAGCTCAATCTCCATTCGAATTACATCATCAAGACGAACAAGAATAAAATGATATGGAATCTTGAGGAGGAGACATCATCTGAAATATCGGTGGCACTCACACAAACATGGCTATACTGATGCTTCTAGATTCACTTGAATATTCAACAAACAAAATAAAAGAGAAAAAGTATAAAGAAGAAGAAGAACATATAAACGAAGAAGAGCATAAAAATGTTACCTTTGATTGCTTGTAGAAATGATGAAAGAAAGGAGGAGATTACGTCGGTGTCACCCTCAACATAAGCCTCTCCCTCTTACTTACATGAATCTTAGTCTAACCTATGCTTATAAAGAATAAAAAATTAAATAAAATTAAAATAAAAACTTACACTAAAAAGAATGAAAAACTTGCCTAAGAACCTAACTCTGCTTGATCATCCTTTGTCTTTGAGATTGCAGGTATTATAGGAGAAATGCAGAGGTTATGGGAGTATGAAAATAGGGGAAGCTGGCTATTTCTGAATTTAAATCCTCCCCTTATCTCCAAACTTGATTTAATGTGAATATTCAGTTCTGATCTACAACTTGTTGGCTTGTTAATTGCTAAATATAACTTATCAAATGACAGAATTAGAAACAGTGATCAACTTAAGAGTCGTAGCTCTTTAAGTTTTCTTTCTAGATTATCTTAAATCATCAAATTTGAGTTTCAGTAGCGAAAGTTATGATTCAAATACTAAAATATTTTCAGTCAGAATCCGAGTCAAAATTGCTTCATCTCATATGTTGACCTTCTCTTTATCCATTTATCCCTTTGAATTTTGAATTTGGACTCTGTATTTGATATTAACCTCGGTTGATCTTTAGTTTTAACCACTTGATTCATCAAAAACTGAATTTAACCAACTGGATTTGGGATCATCCTCCTCTAACTAAGTAGATCTAGTTAAATCTGAATTTAACTAATATTTATTTGACTTTATTCTCTTTCTCCCCATGATTATCTTCTGCAAAATAGACATTTAAGACAAGAAATTTAGCAAATTTATTACATGATAAATGTGAGAATATAAAAAAGAATAATGCAATAAATGTGTGCAATCAAAATGTACATATGTTTAGTCACATTTTCATGTTTACTTTTTTTTTATAAAACAATGCTATTTGATTGTTATATTGTTTAGTAATGTGCATGCCTCTATAATTAAAAGAAAAAAAAGAGCCTAAAAGAAGCCCACTAGTTAAAGAGAAGCCCAAAAACTCATAAAGCCCAAATAAATTCATAATTTATCCTATATAATTTAGAGATAAAGGAGAATGTAAATTTAAATTAACTTGCTTGATCCCCAAGTCAAAAATAAAGGAGAGAATTCAAGTTTAAAATTCAGATTTATAGATAACTTATTTCCTATGTCATCTAGGAAACAAGGTTATTTTACATTTCAAAATTCAAACGAGAATTCTAAGGATAGATTTTCAGATGAATGGATGAGATAAAGCCAAGTGCCGAAATGTGAGCCAGACTACACAAAAAGGCCTCGCCTCATTTATTCAGCGAAAACACGGCTATCCTGTAGCCGCTTGCGCGGAGGTTTGGGAAGAGTGTTCTATAGGGACTCTACTTCTAGGATCTCTTATAAATAACCCTGCAAAGCAACACGGCAGACGCATCTCAGAGAATCAAGTTTAGGGTTTTCGTTAGATTATCTTTTCTTTCTGAATTTTCATTGTATTTTCTAGTTTTTCTACTTTGAAGAAGATTTGCAAAGAATTGAAGGATTTGTTTTGGATTGTTGACAAATTGAATAAAGATTCTTATTTTCTTTCATATCTTTTTGTTATTTTTATTTGTGTTCTTCAATTCTACTTTAATTTCTTTTTGTGTAACTTTTAAATACCATGCTTAATTCAACCATGAATATGAGTAACTAATTCTCTCGTAACTTGCTAATCTCTCCACCAACTAAACCCTAGATTTATAAGATAAATTGATTGAACTCTATGCCTATTTGAAACCCTAAGACCAGTTAATAATTCTTGAAGATTAGTAATGAATTAAGTTAAACTAGCTTTAAGATATACTATTTAATGATTATTTTTATTTTATACTTAGATACTTTCATAGCTTAATGTTAAGTCTAAATCAACTTTTCTTATGCTATACTCTGAGACTTTGATAAACTTATATTTAATTTTATCTAGTATATTTTAATTAGAATTTACTTTCTATCTTATTCTTCTTACTTGAATTTGAAGTAATACTCTAGGGTTAATCTTTATAAGTTCAATATGATATTTATTAATAGACTAGTGCTTGATTATGGTAGATGATTAGTTGGCTATAATCTCTCTTTCTATTTAAATCAATTCTTTTATAACCATCATCTTTCTTTTCAAGTTTTACACAGAGAGAACGTATAGAAAAGCTTGCATCGCAACTATCCCTACGGATCGACCCTTTTAGCTCTTGCTACAGCGAATTAATTGTGAGAAAATAGAGAAATCTCTTAACTTAATTTTTTACTTTTTACTCTCTTTTTTTCTTTGTCAATCAGTGGCTAAGCTTCCCGACATGAAGCCTTTGCATCTGCCTCCTTTCACCGTGTATGTGTGAGTCACCCTCTCCGACATCTCATTCTCTATCTCTCTCTGCCTTCCCCCTTCTGTGTATATTTTTGTGAGTATGTATCTCTCTCCCTTTTCTCTCTTACTCTCTGTATATTTGTGGTTATGTGTGTGTCTGTTTGTGTGCACGTGGGCGCACGCGCGTGTTATGTTAGTGTATGTGTACATGTGTTATGTGTGTGAGTGTGGGTGTCGCTATCTCTCTCATTCTCTGCGTGAATGTGTACGTGTGTGTGTGTGTACGAGTGAGTTATGTATGTGTGTGCTGCATGTTTATGTATATGTGTGCTATACATGTGTGTTACCCTCTCCCTCTTTGTATGTATAGGTCTATCTCCGTATCTCTCTCAATGGGTGTCTATTTGTATGTTGCAATTATATGAACCCAATCAAATATTTCAGATCTTAACCCAGTAATAGAAGATTCAAAGTCTTGTTGCAGTGCCATGCAAGCCAATTCGAAGACCCGAAATGCGAGATGATTCAGAAATCCAGACCAGTTCGTGCAGTGCAGACCTGATGGCGATTCGGACCTAGATTCATGTCATTTCATGTGAGTGTTCACTTTATTTATTTAATTTATAATGTTTATCCCGTTGTATTTTTATTAGATAGTGTTAGTTAATTTGTGCAATTATTGCTAGTTGTTAAATCGGTTGATTTCCTATATCTAAAAATAATTGCAGTTTATGATTTAGAGTCTGATTCTGATGATGACTATTCTGATCGGGAGATTGAATTAGTTGGATAATAGATGTTTCAGTCATGTAGTGGATTATGAGACATAATTTATTATACCAATATGAGAGTTTAGAGATAATCTAGATAATGGATCGAATGTAATCTGACATTTAAGTGTATATGGATTCGATGGTGTATTGCTGGGACATTATTAATCTATCATTTCATGTGTAATTGTTTACCATTTCGGATTCAAAACTAGTTGTGTTATACTTTAGACTATGACTCGATTTGATCTTGGGATTGGTTTAGTTCACGTTTATGGATAAATGGTGGATTTTATGTGTATTAATTATCAGATATTTATTTGGTGATAAATCAAATGGGAAACTAATTTGGATATTGAGATGGATTTAATAAGACATTGCCTTATTAGTAGACTAATTTTTCTCGATACTTGGATCTTTATATGGACTTATTTAGAGGTTGGAGTTTGATCTGAGATTTATTTTGGATCTTGATAGTATTTAGATGGGATTAACCATTGTCGGCTTATGAGTTTGTTGGTGTTGAGTATCAGATATAGACGTTTCTAGATTTCATATCGCTTGAGGATATTTCACTCTTTAGTTATGACTTCGATATTTGTTGATCTAATTTGACTTGGAGGATATTCAGTAGACTTTACTTCATAACTAGTTTTGATTATTGCAGCTATTCAGTTATGGATATAGATGTATTGTGATAGTAATATCATTGATAACGGTGATCTTATATTTTTAGAGTTTTATAGAAATTATCAGTGATTAGTAATACCATTGTTATTAGTGACTTATATCTCCTGTATTTTACATCAGATGTCATTTATTAGTTATCAGTTATCATTATCAGATATTAGTTGTCAGTTATCAGATATCAGCTATCAGTTGACATCAGTATCAATTATTGAGATATTTGGTTACTATTACATTTTAATTATAACTTACATTGTTTTCATGTTAATAAAAGACATCATAACTTGGGAAAAGGGCTAGTTGCCTGATAATGCATGTCATGTATTTTGAAAGGACTTGTGATGGTTAACCGATTTTTGGATTCCACCATGGGGAACCAATGTAGTACTGGCTATCTAATTATTCAGTTGTCAGTTGTCAAGGCTTTGCCCTGACTATGACACCACACCGGTTGTCTTTTGTGTGAGGTTGTGGTCTCAATTATTAGGGCCTTGCGGTCTATCCTGGTCAGTGCCAGGAATGTTAGACCGTGGTACCGGACATGCACGATACCTTTTCAAAATACATGCACTATATTGTCATGCAGTTACACAAATGATAACATTTATTTTTTATGTGAGAAAATGGTTGTGGTATGGGATGCAGCTAAGTATCACATTAATTAGGTTAATAATAATCAACAGATTAGAGATATATGTAAGGTTTCACATCTTTGATATCAGTAGCTATTTTACAGAGATGAGTTATCTCTTATTTATAGCTTTATTTATGATATGCTTTGTATTGTGTTTTCATGTTAGTTTTATCTAGTATTTTCATAATAGTATTGTAGCATGTTTACACATATTATGCACGTACATCTTTCCTTTATTTTACACACTCATTAGGTCACTTTCTGACGATCCTAGATTTGTGAATCCAAGTATAGGATGTTATTCTATTGACAAGGTGTTGATGAGATTGTACGCTGCTTGATTA